>JAVJIF010012153.1:0-137517 GCA_038442645.1 Agave tequilana | reverse complement strand
TGTGCAGGTTTAAACTCAATCACACATGGATATGAATTTTGGCTTCTCTTGCTGAGGCGGTGGTGGTAATGGAGGTGGTTGATTTGGTGGAGGTTGATGAGGAGGTGGTTGTGATGGAAGTGGCTGTTGTGATGGTTGTGCTTGAAAAACACCTAGAGGGGGGTGAATAGGTGTAATTGCTAATCTAACAATCTTTTTAAAACTAAGATGGATGAATGATGCAACGATCTCTCAAATAAGACTAAGAGCCGAATACCCCGTGAGAGGTTCTAAACTCCTTCCTCCCAATTCCCCTTGAATGGGTTAGAGGTGCGCAATGCAACCTTGTTGTATGAGAATTGATCGAACAAAGTATGAATAAAATGCAATGATGAAATGCACACAAGATATATCTCAAGTATCACAAGCAATAACACAAGGAAATAAAACTAGATCTCAAGCAAGTAATTGAAAGCAATAGAGTGCAAGAGAAATTTAAAGCAAGAATGGATACAAGGCAATCGCAAACACAAGATGTTTGTTTCGAGGTTCGAGCCACCGCTCTACTCCCCGCCTTCACCTCCGTGAAGGGTTTCCACTATCCACCGAGGACGATTACAACGGTCTACCGAAGATCCGAGCACCGAGCTCCACCAAGTACAATAACCTCTACCGAAGAGGTGTCTCCACAAGAACAAGAAGGTCACAAGAACAAGAGTGATCACAACAAGATCACCAAACTCTTTTACAACACTCTCACTCTTTTTACAACTTCACTATAGAATGAGTTAGGGATTTTGGCTCTATGAAGTGTAGTGAGAAAAACTCAGTTGTAGAGATGATTTTTGCTAGAGAACACAACTGAAAACTAGCTCAAGAAAGAGTTAAAAATGGAGAGCTTAAACACTTTTCTTTTCTCTTTGAAAACTTTAAAACTTGAGGATTTTTCTTGGTATTTTGTAAGAGAGTCTTCTCCTCTATTTATAGGGAGAGAAATAGGTTTAAAACAATTTATTTAGTCCTTATTTGCTCTGAAAAAGACCTGAAAAAACCCTGAAAAAGTCTGCTAAAAGCAGTCTGAAAAACAGATTTCAGAATTGCACAAAAGAGGAAAGAGCCGTTGGGCTGTTGCAGGCTTGGCGGTCGACCGGGCCGGTCGACCGCCAGCTCAGCTGGCAAAGAGCCGTTGGCTCGGGTCTTCGGGCGGTCGACCGGGGCGGTCGACCCAGAAAACCTGAGAGCAACTGCTTACAGTCGGTGACCCGGGCGGTCGACCGACAGACGTGCACAAACGTGCACGTCCTGGCACTGGCGCCGGTCGACCGGGCCGGTCGGCCGGTCAGCCTGAAACAGGAAAATCAGTATTTTTTCTGACTTAGAAAACTTTGTAAAATAGTTTTGGGTTTGAACAAACTTAAGTAACATGCTAGTAGGAGTATATAAACATGATCTAAACATGATATTTATTTTGGAAAACTTAGGGTCATGTAAATATCTACTAAGGCATGAAACCAAATTTAAAACATGAAAACTTAAATACAAGACTCACATTTTAACAAAACCAAATTGTGTATGTGTATCCTAGAGCCAATATCCAACACTCAAACTTTAACATTCTATTCTTACAATGATTCTAAAGACTTCAAGTTCTTCAAGAGGGCTTTCACATATGATCTTCAAAACTTGATTCTTGAGCCCAAATTGAGTTGACTTGAGTCCAAAGCACCTTCCTTTAGGGAAGAATCCTTCTAGTTGAGTTAGAATCCTAAAACACACTTAAACAATAAATAATATTAGTACAAATAACTAATATGTTTTGTAATCATCAAAACACACTAAAAACGGGTGATTGTAACCTTGGGCCAACAATCTCCCCCTTTTTGATGATGACAAAAATATAGGTTATTTAAACAAACATGGAAGAAGAGCTTGGAAAGCTCCCCCTCAAATAATGCTATGTATAAAGAATGACAATGAGTAAGATATATGAAGCATTGAAAACACAATAGTTTTGTCAAAAACTCAAATACATCAGAATACACCATAAACAAAACACATCAAAATGCACCAAAAACAAACTTATATATACTTTTTCTCCCCCTTTTTGTCATACATCAAAAAGGGTTAAACAAATCAAAAACAAAAGAAATTTTTCTTTAAGAATCCATAATGCAAACATTCAACTCACCACAAATAAATGAAAATCTAGCATAATCTAGAGGTTTAGTAAAAATATCGGCAAGTTGAAAATCGTAGAAACATAATCAATATCAATATCACCTTTCTCATAATGATCTCTAAGAAAGTGATACTAATGTCAATGTGTTTGGTTTTACTATGTTGATTTGCATTCTTTGTCATGTGAATAGTACTAGTATTATCACAAAATATTTTAACATGATCAAAGTGTAAATCATAGTCAAGGAGAGTATGTTTCATCCAAAGAACTTGTGCACAACAAGCTCCGACCGCAACATACTCCGCCTCGGCGGTTGAAAGGGCTACCGAATTTTGCTTTTTGGAAGACCAAGATACAAGACAATTACCTAAGAATTGACATGTTCCACTTGTGCTCTTCCTATCTACCCTACAACCCGCATAGTCGGCATCCGAAAAACTCGTCATTGAAAATTGGCCAGTTTTTGGATACCACAAACCCATTTCAATAGTGCCCTTAAGGTATCTAATTATGCGTTTAACCGCAATTATATGAGACTCTTTAGGACAAGATTGAAAACGTGCACAAAGACAAACGGAAAACATAATATCCGGCCTACTAGCCGTCAAATACAATAAACTACCAATCATGCTACGATAAAGCTTAATGTCTACACTTTTACCTTGTTCATCCTTGTCAAGCTTGGTAGTTATTGCCATGGGAGTTTTGCTTACTTTAGATCCTTCAAGTCCGAACCTTTTGATTATTTCTTAGTGTACTTGGCTTGATTGATGAAGATCCCATCCTTCCTTTGCTTGATTTGGAGTCCAAGGAAATAGTTGAGTTTCCCCATCATAGACATTTCAAATTCTTCTTTCATGCATGATTCAAAAGCTTGGCAAAGAGATTCATTAGTAGAACAAAAAATAATGTCATCAACATAAATTTGCACAATAAGAATATCTTTTTCTACATGTTTTGTAAACAAAGTTATGTCAATTTTACCTTTTTTAAAACCATTTGAAATTAAAAATGAAGAAAGTCTTTCATACCAAGCCCTAGGGGCTTGTTTTAAACCATAAAGAGCTTTATCTAATTTAAACACAAAATCTGGATGTGTATGGTCAACAAACCCGGGGGTTGTTCAACATACACCTCCTCTTCAATAAAACCATTTAGAAAAGCACTTTTAACATCCATTTGAAATAATTTAAAATCTTTATATGAGGCAAATGCTAGTGTCATCCGTATGGCTTCAAGCCGTGCTACGGGTGCAAAGGTTTCTTCAAAACGATTCCTTCGATTTGAGTGTAACCTTGGGCAACTAACCTAGCTTTATTCCTAACAACATTACCCGATTCATCCAACTTGTTCTTAAAGATCCACTTAGTACCAATTGTTGGTCTATCGTGGGGCCTAGGAACAAGGTGCCAAACTTGGTTGCGCTCAAATTGATTGAGTTCCTCTTGCATGGCTAGCAACCAATATGAATCGGCCTCGACTTCGAGGACGTTCTTAGGTTCAACATGAGAAATAAATGCATAATATCCACAAAAGTCATGAAGTTTAGAGCGAGTGGTTACCCCTTTTGATACTTCACCTATGACGAGGTCCTTGGGATGATGAGGATTGTATCTCCAATCCTTTGGAAGTTGTTGAGTAGGCTCCACTTCAATTGATTGAATTTCATTTCCTTGAGCCTCGTCTACTTTAGCTTCACTTCCTTCATCATTCTTTGGCTTGTCTCCCATAGTAGTTGTATCCTCCAAGGTCACTTCTCCAAGCCTTCATCCAAAGCATCTATTTCTACAACATTCTTAACAAACAAGTTAGATTCTTCAAACTTAACATGTATAGATTCCTCAATAGTCAAAGATGATCTATTGAAGATTCTATAAGCCTTACTTGTATAAGAATAACCCACAAAAATTGCCTCATAAGCTTTAGCATCAATTTTCCTAAATTATCTTTTGTATTTAAAACAAAACATTTGCATCCAAAAACCTTGAAATATGAAACATTTAGTTTTCTAGAAAAGTACATTTCAAAAGAAGTATTTTTACACAAGAAAACACGATTTGATATATAGCATGATGTCTTAGCGGCCTCGGCCCACAAATAATGTGGTAGACCATATTCACTTAGCATTGTCCTAGCCATCTCATGTAAAGTTCGATTTTTCCGTTCAACTACTCCATTTTGTTGTAGAGTTCTAGGACAAGAAAGTTCATGCTTAATTCCATGTTCTTCACAAAAAGTGGTAAAGGGTAGGTTAATGAACTCACCTCCTCTATCACTTCTTATTCTTAAATTGAAGTATATTTTTCCTTTTCAACTCTTTTCTTAAAGGCTTGAAAATGTGAAAAGGCTTGATTTTTGTGTTCAAGAAAGAAAACCCAGTAAATCGTGGAAAGTCATCAACCAATACAAATGCAAATCTACTCCCACTTAGACTTTTGGTTTGAGTAGGGCCAAATAGATCCATATGGATTAGCTCCAAAGGACGTGATGTCATGATATCCTTAATTGATTTGAAAGAAGACTTAGTTTGTTTCCCAAATTGACATGCGTCACAAACTCTATCCTTTTCAAAATTCAAACAAGGAATACCTTTCACCATTTCCTTTGTGTTTAACCTAGATATATGGTCAAATGAAATATGGCCTAATCTTCTATGCCACAACCAAGAGTCATCATTGAGGGCTTTTAAACAAGTAATATTACAAGACATATTAGACATATCTATCATATAAACATTACTTTCACGAAAACCAGAAAACACACAAGTTTAGAAATTCTATCAATTACTTTACAAACTACATTATCAAAACAACATCAAAACCTTTGTCACAAAGTTGACTAACACTCAAGAGGTTATGCTTGAGGCCATCAACTAAAACTACATTCTCAATTAAAGGGGATGTGCCGAGTTTTACATTACCAATACCGATGATTTTACCCTTGGCATCATCTCCGAAGGTGACGGTGCCACCTTCATGGTATCTTGATAGGGTTGCAAAGTTGTTGATGTCCCAAGTTATGTGCCTGAGCAACCACTATCAAGATACCATAATCCTCTACGTCGTTGGGCTTTGAAAGGTACCTATATCATTTAACAAAATTGTTGACTTTGGTACCCAAACTTTCTTGGGTCCTTGAAAGTTAGTGTTTCGAACCCAAACATTATGAAAGGATGCACTTAGTCTATCATAGCAAAAATTGGCTAAGTATCCTTTCCGCCCATAATGTGAACATGAGAACACTCTTCCATACATGAATGCATGATGTGTGTGTGAAGTGTGAGCATGCTTTGGGGGTTTGCCACGATGTAAAGGTTGTGTGGTATGAACATGAGCATGAGCATGGTGAACATTTTTCTTAGGGGCTTGTTTCTTAGGAAACATGGCCTCTAGCTTCTTCTTATCAAACTCACAATTTTTTAAAACAATTCCCAATGAGTCTATTCTTTCTTTAAGCATAGTAATCTCATTAGAATCAATTTGTGGGGACTTGCCTTTACAAGAAATCTTATACTTGTCAAAATCTTTTTGGGTGGAAACAAGAGTGGAAAGTAATTCATCTTTTTCTTTAGAAATAGTAAAGACTTGATGATTAAGAGATTCATTTTCCTTTTTCATTTTTAGATACTTTTTCTTAAGAGAGTCATAGTTATGTGAAAGTTCTACAAATGCTTCTCATAATTCATCCATGGAAAGTTCATCATTAAGAGAAGTGGAAGGGGTTACCTTGCTTGTGCTTTCATTAGCCATGAAGCACATGTTGGCGGTGTCAATTTCCTCTTCGGATTCGCTCTCGGAATCCCATGTAGCTTTCATTGCCTTCTTCTTGTAAGGCTTCTTTGAGGTGGAGGGCTTCACTTTATCCGGGCACTCCGCAACAATGTGTCCCGGTCTTTGGCAATTGAAGCAAATTCTTTCTTTCTTCTTTGCCTCCTTGCCATCTTCTTCTTCCTTGAAATTTAGCCTTGTTGTACATCCTCCGGACGTTCTTCACAAGAAGTGAGAGCTCTTCGTCATCTTCTTCTTCATCGTCTTCGTCGGAGTGTGTGGATTGGCTTTTGAAGGCTATAGTCTTTTTCTTGGAAGGAGCCATATCTTCCCTTGCCTTTCTTTCCATCTCATGGGTTTTGAGGTTCCCAATGAGACCAATTAGCTCCATCTCCTCCTTGTCATTGAGTTCCTTCAAGGTTGTTGCTTTTACTTCCCATGAAGGAGGAAGAGCCCGGATGATCTTTCTAACACTTTGGTCATTATCAATGCCATCACCTAGAGAAGAAAGTCCATTAGTAATCTTTGTAAATTTTGTAAGCATATCATCTATGGTTTCATTCTCTTGCATGCAAAAGTTCTCATATTGGGACCGAAGAAGGTCAATCTTAGCCCTCTTCACTTGTGAGGTCCCTTCATGTGTAACTAGCAAATGTGTCCAAATTTCATATGCGGACTTGCAATGAATAACTCTAGCTATGTCATCATCATTAAGGGCTTGAAGTAGTGCATAGTGAGCCCTAGCATTGGCATCAAATTCCTTAGTCTCAATTTCGGACCAAGTAGATTCATCACCGGGGGGTGCACTAAAGGGTTTGGTCACGGCCTTTGCAACTCGACTTCCTAGAGATTGCAAGAAAACGGTCATCTTAACCTTCCATATGGGAAAGTTAAGTCCATCAAACTTAGGAGGGGTTTTAATTCCATCGGCCATTTTTACTAAGTGAGTATGAATGAAATGATTAGCAAAATTAGGATCTCTCTAAGGTTGTTAAGCCAAGAGCCTAGAGTCCAAGCTCTGATACCAATTGAAAAACACCTAGAGGGGGGTGAATAGGTGTAATTGCTAATCTAACAATCTTTTTAAAACTAAGATTGATGAATGATGCAACGATCTCTCAAAACAAGACTAAGAGCCGAATACCCCGTGAGAGGTTCTGAACCCCTTCCTCCCAATTCCCTTGAATGGGTTAGAGGTGCGCAATGCAACCTTGTTGTATGAGAATTGATCGAACAAAGTATGAATAAAATGCAATGATGAAATGCACACAAGATATATCTCAAGTATCACAAGCAATAACACAAGGAAATAAACTAGATCTCATGCAAGTAATTGAAAGCAATAGAGTGCAAGAGAAATTTAAAGTAAGAATGGACACAAGGCAATCGCAAACACAAGATGTTTGTTTCGAGGTTCGAGCCACCACTCTACTCCCCGCCTTCACCTCCGTGAAGGGTTTCCACTATCCACCGAGGACGATTACAACGGTCTACCGAAGACCCGAGCACCGAGCTCCACCAAGTACAATAACCTCTACCGAAGAGGTGTCTCCACAAGAACAAGAAGGTCACAAGAACAAGAGTGATCACAACAAGATCACCAAACTCTTTTACAACACTCTCACTCTTTTTACAACTTCACTATAGAATGAGTTAGGGATTTTTGGCTCTATGAAGTGTAGTGAGAAAAACTCAGTTGTAGAGATGATTTTTTCTAGGGAACACAATTGAAAACTAGCTCAAGAAAGAGTTAAAAATGGAGAGCTTAAACACTTTTCTTTTCTCTTTGAAAACTTTAAAAACTTGAGGATTTTTCTTGGTATTTTGTAAGAGAGTCTTCTCCTCTATTTATAGGGAGAGAAATAGGTTTAAAACAATTTATTTAGTCCTTATTTGCTCTGAAAAAGACCTGGAAAACCCTGAAAAAGTCTGCTAAAAAGCAGTCTGAAAAACAGATTTCAGAATTGCACAAAAGAGGAAAGAGCCGTTGGGCTGTTGCAGGCTTGGCGGTCGACCGGGCCGGTCGACCGCCAGCTCAGCTGGCAAAGAGCCGTTGGCTCGGGTCTTCGGGCGGTCGACCGGGGCGGTCGACCCAGAAAACCCGAGAGCAACTGCTTACAGTCGGTCGACCCGGGCGGTCGACCGACAGACGTGCACAAACGTGCACGTCCTGGCACTGGCGCCGGTCAGCCTGAAACAGGAAAATCAGTATTTTTTCTGACTTAGAAAACTTTGTAAAATAGTTTTGGGTTTGAACAAACTTAAGTAACATGCTAGTAGGAGTATATAAACATGATCTAAACATGATATTTATTTTGTAAACTTAGGGTCATGTAAATATCTACTAAGGCATGAAACCAAATTTAAAACATGAAAACTTAAATACAAGACTCACATTTTAACAAAACCAAATTGTGTATGTGTATCCTAGAGCCAATATCCAACACTCAAACTTTAACATTCTATTCTTACAATAATTCTAAAGACTTCAAGTTCTTCAAGAGGGCTTTCACCATATGATCTTCAAAACTTGATTCTTGAGCCCAAATTGAGTTGACTTGAGTCCAAAGTACCTTTCTTTAGGGAAGAATCCTTCTAGTTGAGTTAGAATCCTGAAACACACTTAAACAATAAACAATATTAGTACAAATAACTAATATGTTTTGTAATCATCAAAACACACTAAAAACGGGTGATTGTAATCTTGGGCCAACAGTGCTTGTATTGGAAGTGGTCGTCGTGGTGTCGGTCTTGTGGTGGTGGTCGCTGGAAGGGAATTGTCGTGAGGGAGATTGTGGATAAGGGTTGTTTGAGGAAAGTGGAAGTGGTGGATGAGGATTACCTGATGAAGGTGGAGTTGGTGGTGAAGGGTTATTTGTTGGGATGATCCAACCTGCTTCCGTATATACCATCGGCTAGATTTTGATCATCAATCTTGAGGAGATCTTCTTGAGTTTCAGGACCACAACGTCCACGGCTGATTCAAGAGCACCAAAACGTTCAGGTTGATTCAAGAGCACCAAGTCTCCCTTCAATAATGCCACTCTTGTGGGGAGGCTGGACTCCCTCGTCATCATCTCTGGCCATCGTCGGAGCATTTTTCTGAAGCTCTGATACCACTTGACGAAGACGGGGAAGTGAAGAAGATGAATGACTCGGGTTAGATCTCGTTCTAGCACTGACGAACCCAGAAGAAATCTCCAAGTAAGAATAACTACTAGAATCCAGAAACAAAATGACCCGAATTTATGAGCCAAGGGAACAACTCAAATTCACGAGAAAATATTGGGAAAAACCTAAAAGTTTATTAATTGAAAATTTAGATTAATAAAGGATGATCACAAAATAAGAATACAAGGGCCTATTTATAGGCTTACAAAAGAGAGCTACTCTTACTAGGAAACTATAATCTATTCTTAAAAGAAAATAAAAGATTCAAAGAGATTAGAGTCTTAATCTATCTAGGTATTAAAATAAAGAAACAGAAAATCAATTAGAGTCTAATTTGGAAACTAAAAATAAAATCCTAATTAATTTAGAATTGAACTGTTTCTCGTCTGGCAGTCGACCAGGTGGTCGACCACTGGCACTGCTGAGCATGGCCAATAGACCGGGCAACTAGGTTGAGCCGTGTTCTCTCTGTCTAGCACCTGATTCTGTCCGATTGACTGGGCGATCGACCGATCGACTGCTCGGGGCTCTTTGTCAGGCAGTCAACCAAGCGGTCGACCTCTCTCTTTAGTGGATTTTCCCTGTCGCCCGGGCGGTCGACCAACTGGAGCTTCCTTCTGAGCCTTGTTGAACCTTGATTGATAGCTTCGCCTTCCTACATCATATGTGCTCCATGTGCCACCACAACTATAGATGGAGAAAAACTTACTTATTTTTTGGGAGATCGAGTCAATTATTGCGAGGTACGCTTGCTCTAGATCATTTCTCAGTGTACTTTTCAATTTACTGACTTCTTCAATTAAAAGCTCCCCATCATAATTTAGTTCATTGAATATGAGTTGGTTATCAATACCTAAGTTGTTTGCCATGTCAGAATAAGGCAGCGAAGAATACAATGCAAGGGTTTATCCATTGTACGTCATTATTTACTCAATTGCGATTAATGTTTGGTTTTGTTGTGCCTTCCAAAGTAATCCAACATGCCAATCATCAAGATCAATATTGCAACGTTGAGTGAATTACAAACTAATATAGCACGAACCAAACAACCAAGGGGAGAAATAAACAACTTAACAAGGTCTGACAACTTGCCTACATCCTCGGGGTAGAAGAAAGAAGATCTTTTTCAATAATAGGGTTATAAGAGTTACAAATTGATCCAAAGATCCAACTAATCAAGATTGATCCAGCTTAGAATAGAATCAAGCTTTACAATTTAGGTTTTAATTTCCTTCTTGTAAATACTCTTTCTTATATAAAATTCTGATTTTTGGAGAAGAAATTCTGGTACTTTAAAAGAAGATGATCAGAGGAGAAGTGATAACCATGGATTAAATATGATCCTAAATTGGTGTTATCCTTTTCTTTCTCTTTTAATTTACTATATAAAGATTGAAATCATATTTTATATTTTGCTTTGCAATTTCTTTATCATGAACTAAATTTTCATAGGTAGGAGATTAATGTAAGCAATTTATATGAAGATTTAATATTGTTATTGTGTTAGCTTATATTATACTACTTCGTTCTTCATTTTAAATATTTCTATGTTAAAGATCTATTTTCGTGTTAATGTCTAATAATTAACAGCCGCAATTATAACATGGCTAGGTTGGATACCGATAGGTGATATCCTAGCAATACATTAGGGATATGAATCACTTCCTACTGACTGAGACTGATAGGAGAAGCATAGGTTGTACATTTTGAGAGAAAAATCATAATTTTAATGTTGCTTTGGCTAGTAATTCACTAGATTGATAGACTATAGGTTCTATTTAAAGTTAGATTTATATTGCTCAATAGAGATTATTAATGAAATAAAATTTTCGATTGTTAACATGAGTAGTAATAGATACTAGCATAGTCAACTTGTTAATTAGAATTATAAAATTGTTGAAATCAATTGCCTTAGTATTTTTCCTATCCAAACCCAATATCTTTATAGTCTATATTAATTTTATATCTTTATCTTTTTTCAAATAAATCTTTGAGTCAATACAACTTTGATACTTAATAAGATAACAATCCTCGTGGACCCGACATTCTACTTATCGCTTTATTACTTGTAATAGATTGTGCACTTACCAATTCACACATCAAGTTTTGGCGTCATTACCGGGGATTATTTATTTTTTTAATATTAATATTATTTGACTCTAGTTTTACTTTGAAATTTATCTTTATTTTATTTTTATTTATTTTTCATTTTCTTTTATGGTCTATGAATTTCAATTATCAATAGTCCTCATAATGATATGAGTCAATGCAAGCACACGAGTGTGTGTAGAGAAAATCATGCTAGTGTCCATTATCCAAATTATGCTAACACCTATGCCTACAATCTGGCTTGAGAAGATCATCAAAACTTTGTGAAACTACAACAATTATGATTTTGAGCCTCAATATTTGCACAACTCGCAACAACCACGACTCAGAACTGCAAGAATACAGCATCATCCATGCACGCACTTGAAGTTCAGATGGGCCAGATTGCTACCTTGCTAGCCAACAGGCCCGAGGAGAGTTTGCCAATAATCCTGAGAAAGAGTCCAAAGTGCAGAGAAAGTTATTAACAAAAATTTTAGAAGAGGCTGAAGCATATGAGGAGGAAGAAAAAAAAGTCACATAGAGGATCTGAAGTGGTTAATTGATTGTTATGAGAGAAACTTATTTCAGATCTCTCAATACAGAAGATACAAAAGACATGAATAGAGACCACATACTAGAGGATGAGGACTCAGAACCTTTAGGCAAAATTCAATAATCAGAAGCCCAAGTTAGATGGCTGACAGCTGTCTGGATGGCTAATCTGCCGTCCCCTGATGACTCTGAAACCCTCTTGTTCTAGAACTTTCTCCAGATCCCCCAGCAATCATTGAAGAACCTGAAGTTGAAAAACTATACTCAAAGCTAGAGTTCCTTTTAAAAGAAAGAACCTGACTTGAGTATCTACAGTTTAGATGAGACACCGATTGAGAAATTTTTATGAAGAGATTTTACTTGATAAATCTCTAAGTTTAAATTATTTCAAGTACTGTTTTAATCATATTGGATGTGTGTTTTCGCAGGTTGAAGATGCTTTGCCGCATAATAATGGTGAGGGGATGGTCTAATGTATGCAATTTTTAAAGAGGACTAATCCAAACAGGCCTGGTTCTAAGCCGGTTCAAGCGGAGCGATCGCACAGGGCCCCTAATTTGGGGGGGGGGGGCGGGGGTGGGGGGGGGGGGGGTCCACAGTCAACTTGATCGTGAAAGTATAGTGAAAAACAATAATATTAAATAGAAATATCCTAAAATAAATTACATCTCGGTTATAGTCATTTGTTAGGATATTTAATTCTCAGAAAGAGATCCTGGTTCAAGTCCCGCCAATGGAAGTATTTCTGGTTTTTTCCCCCTCCAATTTTAATAATTTGTATGCTCCTCACAATCAGATAAACAAACCAATTCTAGATTTTTCTTTCTGGGCCATTATTAACTCTAATCAATCACATTAAAGCTCAAAGGGCTTACTGATTTGAATCCTCCCCTCTCTTTGTGTTGTCAATTACAAATCTGAGAAGTATTTTCAAAGCTTTGAGGTCTCTTCTCCTCCAACTCTAATGGCACCGAACAGAGGTGTAAGTTTTCTTTCAATCTCTGTAGATAGCCCTTATGATATCTTTCCATTTATAGTTTCAGTTCATTACTTTTTGCTTGTGATTAGAACAAAGCTGCGATTTTCTCTTGCAATTTTATCCTTCTTGTATTTTTTTTTGAGAGAAAGAGCGAGGAAAAATCCCCACTCCCCTTTCTTGTTGTATAATCAAAGTCGTTTCTTTCTCATGAACTGAAATTAAATTTTATTAAAAAAAAAAAAAATCTTATCTTGTGTGGATATCCCTAATATCTTTGCCTAAGAATACCCAGGTGCTGTATTGATTTCTGATTTTTACAGTCGTGTTTCTCTTAAGAGTGCCCACCAAATGTTTGTTGTTCTGCTTGTACACAGACACTGCAATTTTGTCGACTAAAGAAGAAGATGAAGTCTCTGCTCTACTCACTGCATCCATCTAATTGAATTCAGAGCTAACCGAGATCTCACTAGAGAACACAGCATGTGTGGACTCCTGCTTGGTATCTGATCCTCAAATGTCTGACGAAAGTTGGGACGCACCCTTCTCCAGACCTCACTGCCCAAATCAAGCACTTGTTCACTATAAAACACTTGAAACATACTTACAATTGAAAATTTTAGTCGATATGGCTTCTATACCCTAGCTGCCATGAACCCGACATCTGCCACTTAAACCTTGCTTGGAGCATTAGTTGAGAAATCACTCTATGAATGCTTTGTGTTTGATCGAATCCTAACTTGTGTATAACATCAAACTAGAAATTTATGTCCTTGTAATCAAGGTTTCGTATGACCTAGACTAAGTCCGGTTCTAACCGATTTAAGCGTATAGAGAAGAGCCTTGTGTTCACTTTTCACACGAGGCCCCTTAAATCTCAGAATCGGCCCTGAATCCAAAGAAACATAGGTCGAAGCTAAAAATAAATAAAGAGCAAATTGGAGAGGTTTCGAGCTAAGTTGATGAAGAGATGAGCTCCAAATCTCCTCTGAAGAGAACGCACTGGGAAAGTGGAAAGCGTTCTCGTGGGCGGAATTGACAAAACAAGATAATGAGATAATTTAGTGTAAATATGTATACTAACATATTCTTTTTCTTCACCTCAGTTCATAACCAGTCTTACAAGAGAAACAAAGATATAAGATGAACCACCAAGATGGAGGAAACATTTAGACAAAAATCAAGATAAGAGAAAGCAAAGGGACAGTTGATTCATCGTCTTGACAGTGAATATCCATTAAAAAGTGAAATTACCCTCTTTACCAGGTGATTTCTATCCAATTAATTATTATTTATTATTTTCTGAAAATTTTCTGGATGTAGGTAGTTTTTGATAGATGATTTCATGGTTTTCACGATAATTTGAAATGTTTACTTGATTTTTGGGAATTGAAATTTCTTTGCTGAATATATATATGTTACTATTTATCCTATTGTGTATGAGTGTGTGACATGGTTCAGGCATGGGGGAAGACCTTAGGATTTTATTCTTTTTAGGTTTTTGTTAGGATTTTTAATTTCTTTTCTTTTCTTTTACTTATTTTTCTTTTTATTTTTAGGTTAGAAATTTTTTTATTTTATTTCTTTAAATTTTTTAGGTCAGGATTTTTTAAGATTTTTTTTATTTTACTAACTGAAAAAAATTTAAATTTAGTAAGATTATCTAGTTTTAAAGGATTAAGTGACCATATAATTTGAATTGGATAGAGATATCAATTTGATAGATTACTTAATTCCTTGAGAAGAGATAGAAAATCTGAAACTTGAATGCCATTTAGAATTTGTCTACGTGATTATGTATCTTATCCACACTTACATATTTGTTTAAACTTGAAATGATGAGGATTACTTAATACTTAAAAAAGACTTTTATGATATATATATATAGAGATAGACTTGTATCCTTTCAAAAGGATTTGATCTCGGATCCTTCCCACTCAAATTCAACCCTCCAACATTCGAATACAAGATCCATTCCGTTGAAGTTGATCTATACTATTTCAAGTATCTATAAACCAAAAATCAAGTGTTTTAAATACTTTTTGCCCATCCATCAAGTAGGGGAAAAACGGACGGCCTAAATAGTGAGTTGGTTAGTTTAACGGTGTAGAACATTTGAAATCTAACAAAAATTAGTTTATATGGGTTTTTAAATGTTTAGATCATAATGAAATGGCCGGATCGAGAATTTGTATGTCTAAAGACATAGATCTAACCAACTCACTGC
Organism: Agave tequilana; assembly: GCA_038442645.1. NCBI lineage: Eukaryota > Viridiplantae > Streptophyta > Magnoliopsida > Asparagales > Asparagaceae > Agave > Agave tequilana. The sequence goes on along the minus strand of JAVJIF010012153.1, from coordinate 122,575 downwards.
TTTCGGCCGTCCATTTTGCGTCGCTTGATGGATGGGCAAAAAGTATTTAAAACACTTGATTTTTGGTTTATAGATACTTGAAATAGTATAGATCAACTTCAACGGAGTGGATCTTGTATTCGAATGTTGGAGGGTTGAATTTGAGTGGGAAGGATCCGGGATCAAATCCTTTTGAAAGGATACAAGTCTATCTCTCTCTCTCTCTCTCTCTCTATATATATATATATATATATATATATATATATATATAATATATATATATATATATATAAAGTATAATGAACCTAAATTATTGATAAGCTAGATACTTTGGCCTTATGAAGTCTTGGTATCTTCACGCGAAAGATAATTAGGTAAGTTAAAGAAAAAAAAGAATTATATGTTTTAACAAGTCTAATGATCAATTATTAGGTATCTTCACCTCATGAAGTCTTGATATTTGCACAAAAAATGGATTAGTTATATGTATAAAAAAAAAAAGAAAAAGAAGTGCTTAAAAGACAACGAAGTGGTAATACTTCAAAACTTCTATATTGTGAAAATATATTTAAGTATGAAAGTTTGAATCAAAAAATCCCAAATCAAGAGCTATTACACATTCACAAAGATGCATAAGATCAAACAACGTAGGAAGGATGGTGGAATATATTAGGGTTTGAAGTCTCTAGAAAAAGATGATGGGATTTCTTAATAGAAGTTTGAACTTTAAAAGGATTACTTGTGGAAACTATTGATCTTATTGACTAGTGATTTTTATTGAATAAAATATTTTTCTTTTTTTCTTCTTATTTTTCTCTTTTTTATTTTTTAGTTATCCTTATTTTTTTATACATATATCTTAATTTTATTATTTCTTTCTTTAAAATTTGTGGGTATATTCACTACAAACCCTCATGAGACAATACTCGTCCACTAGAGTAACCTTAGGGTTTAACGGCTTATTGCACATGCTAAGTGCAAGGTTTTTATTTTTATTTTTAGAATTTTAGTTTTTTTTTTAGATTAGGGTTTTACTCAAGAACTAGCAAAAGTTAGGTATGGGGGTAAGATGATTATGATTTTCATGTATGTCTCATATTATTTTTATACCTATTTTTGCCATATTTGATTCTGCATGGGTAGTTTTATTTATGATTTTTCAGATATAATATCAAGAGAAATTTTGGAATTTTGAAAAACAATGAAGAAAAGAGTTGCAGCAAGAAATTCAGTGATATAGAGACCTAAAGATGAAACTAAAGAGTTCAACACAGTCTACACATTAAGAGGAATCAATTGTCAAAAGATGAAGATCAAATTCTGAAGTGAGATGGCTAATGCGCCGTCCACTGTTCAAAACGGAGTGCAGAATCGGATTTAATTTTAGATTTAGACTGGACACTTTTCAGTATTTTGATCATAACTTTCATTGTAGAAATTCAATTCACATGATTCAAGATGACATAAAAAGATAATTGAAAGGGCTACAACTTTTATATTGATAATTTTCCAATTCAGTTATTTGACTTCCTGGTTTTAGTAATTATTGTGAACTGGCTATAATACAAATCATAATCAAATTCTGACACTGAGTTGAAGTTGGATTTAGAGTTCTCCTTGTGTCCCTTATTGTAATAGGTCTCTAGGGCCTATAAATATAACAATAACCTCTTGTAAAGAAAAATATATATAATATAGAATAGAATCAAGCTTTACAATTTCAGTTTTAGTTTTTTTCTTATGAATACTCTTTCTTCTATAAAATTTTGATTTTTGGAGAAAAAAAGCTGGTGCTTTGAAGAAGATCAGACGAGAAGCGACAACTAAGAATTAGAAGTGATATCCAAATTGGTGTTATCCTTTCTTTCTCTTTTAATTTACTATATAAAAATTGAAATCATATTATTATTTTGCTTTGCAATTTTTTTATCATGAATTAAAACTCCATAGATAGAGCATTGATGAAGGCAATTTATATAAAGATTTAATCTTTTAATTGTGTTAGTTTCTATTATACCATTTCGCTCTTCATGTTAAATCTTTCTATGTTAAAGACCAATTTATATGTAATGTCTAATAATTGACAAACATAATTATAAAGATGGCTATGGTGGGGACCGATAGGAGGTAATCTAGCAATGCATTTAGGGATATGGATCACTTACTACAGGCTGAAATCTATAGGAGAAGTATATGTTACGAAATTTTAAGAGAAAATCATAAATCATAATGTTGTTTTGGCTAGTAAATTTACTAGATCGATAAATTGTAAGTTCTAATTTAAAGTTAGATTTAATATTGTTCGATTGAGATTATTAATTAAAATATGATTTTTCGATTGTTAACATGAGTAGTAATAGTTACTAGCATAATCAACTTGTTAATTTGAATTATTAAATTATTGAAATTAATTGCCTTAGTGTTTTTTTATCTAGGCCAATATCTTTTTATTCTATTTCAATTTTATATCTTTATCTTTCTTTCAAATAAATCTTTGAATCAATACACCTTTGGTACCTAATAAGATAGCAATCCTCGTGAGTTCGACACTCTATCACTTTATTACTAGTAAACGATTGGTGCATTTGTCAATTCGCACATTAGAAGTGTTTTGATGACTAGAGATAGACCAAGCTTAAGCTTACAAAGAGTCCAAATTTAAATAGAGAAATCACAGTGGAAGCATAGAGTTTATGGTCTCCATATGAGAACTATAAAGCACACAAATATCTTGGTTGATAATACCAAACTGCAGTAGTCTTGACCTGGTGAAAAGCCTATTAGTTAAAGCTCCAAGCAGGCAACAAGACATCTTTGGGTAAATGGGCTGACACCATACAACCTCTGCTGACTCAAAAGGAGGAGGTGGGTCTCTACAGATAATCTTCTCCAGGCTTTTGATTACTGAGAAAGGAAATTTGTAAGATTGTAACCAGTATATAAGGAAGCTGTGAATAATAGAATTAGACAGTTGTATTCTTCCAGCAAAGGAGAGGGTTTTTGAGGACCAACCATCCATCCTAGCTTTGCGTTTATCTATCAATGTAGAAAATCTTTTGCTTTAAGGTAATTAATTGATAGATAAAGGAAGACCCAGATAGTTAGTAGGCAAAGCACCCTTAAGGATAGTAGTCAAGTCTTTCAGCTCATCCTTGTTATGACAAGATTTGCTGAAATATACCCTGCTCTTATTTTTATTCACTGAAAGTCCAGTATTAAAAGACAAGTTCTGTAAAAACTTATAAATATTTTTGAAAGACCCTTTATCAGCTCTAGTAAATATCAGAAGGTCATCAGCAAAAAACAAACGTGACACATAATTCTGTTTAGCCTTTCTAACAGGATGAATTTTACCAGAAGCAGTAGCCACTTCCAGATGAAGGGACAAGTATTTCATAACCAACACAAATATAGGGAGAGAGAGGATCACCTTGTCTAATCCCTTGTTACTTCCAATAACCCTCTGGGTACCATTCACCATAATAGAGAAAGTAGGAGAACTGATACATTCTCTAATCCAGTTGATCCAGAGAGGAGGAATTTCACACAATGCATTAGGAAATAGATAAATTCCCTATTTAAACTATCAAAAGCCTTGTGAAAATCAATCTTGAAACAAGCAGCCTTACTTCCAAACTTCCTTTTGAAGTTTCTGATCAACTCATGAGCTAGAAGAGTACAATCACTGATATTTCTGGCCTTAATGAAAGCACTCTGATATGAAGACACCAACTCCCCACTGACTACTTGCAGTCTGCTGCTTATCACCTTAGCAATCAACTTAAGATAACATCGCAACATGATATTGGGTTGAAGTCTATCAAATTAGATGCATTAGTAATTTTACGAATTAAAGATACAAATGTGCGGTTTACCTCTTGGAGGGGGTAATTCCTAAGGAATCAATCCATGCACCAAAATAGAGAAGTGAATATAACCAAATCACAGAAAAAGCCAATCGCAAACACAATGAAAATACGTGAAAAACCATGGGGAGAAAGAGAGAGAAATTCCACTATGTCAATGACGATTATAAAAGGGTTCTCTAAATTCGGGTAAACTTGATCCCTTTCTCCTTAGAAGGGGTCCCCTCTTTATACAAGTCATGTCAAATAGATAAGGCTAGGGAGTCCTATTTAATTTGAATACCTAAATCCTATATACTGATAAGGGTCGAGCCGAATGCCCTAGTTTGAATCGATACAGGAGAGAGTCCATCTCTATCTTGTGGTTCGTCCTTGGCTGTAGGTAGGGATAAACTGCCCTCGGAAGGTTACTACCTCATTTGAATGAGGATTGGACACAAGAATAGTGTTTTCTGTAGTCAGACTGATCTTCTGTTAATCACTGACCCGTTCAAAATTCGCAATGGGTGAAGATGCCTGGTTAAATGCTCTGGAAGTAGCCATGCATCGCACATCTGTCAGAGGTTGACTGGACATAGTCACAATTATGGAAGGGTCAGAAATTGTCCACTACAGATGGAAGAGTAATGGCGTGTGTGGCAATACAGCCTGGCAAGGCTTTAAATGTGCTTCACAACCGGCACAGTGTCGATCAAATTACCACCTTTCATGTAATGCTATGTTCGACATGGGTACTGTATATCCTAAGTGGCAGCGTTGAGAAGGTAACTGTCTCTTATGAATGTAGGTGTCTTTTGAGGAAGGCATGACGTATCTGGCGTGACAGTTCGAGTCCCTTTTCCTCTGACACATGTAGGATCTCAAGTGGAGCGATGCTTTGTCTTCTTTTAGGATTAGGAGCCTAGGAGGTTGGCTTTTGGGCTTCTTCTCCCTATATATGGGTGGGATTCTTCAGGAGCGATCTGGTCTGCTTCTTGAAAATTCCCTACAGTTTAAAGGCTTCTTCTATTTTGCAAGCAGCGATGTCTCCTTCATTCTTCATTTGGTGGAGAAAAGAGATGGAATGGGTGGTGATTCCTGCAGCACTCCTAATATTTAAGAGTCTATTTGTAAAGGAGTTTTAGTTCTTGTGATGGGCTCGCCAAGCAGTCTCAATTCTTGCAACGAGGCCTAGCTGTGGGGATGGACGAAGAATGAACTATCTTCTACTTGATCTGTATGTCTAGCCTTTGGTCGGAGTAGACTAGGATGAAGTTTGGGTTTGACCTCCCTTTCTTTTATTACAACAAGCATGTAGCAGGGAGCATAAAGGTATTCAACGACAGCTATAGTATCAGGGGTCGATCATCTGTGCTCTTATGGGGTGTCACCTCCTTGTCCGCCTCTGCTCTGGAGTTACGATCTTAGCATAGATATCCTCCTTTATCTTGCAGGCTTCAGTCTGTAATTTGGTTACAGTTCTCCTTGCTGGTGGTTTTTTTGGGAGTTCTCAGTATCGTCGATCTCCGGCTCTGGAGGATTTCTTGCTTAGGAGTCATCATCAGGACACAGTCGGGGACGTAATAATGAGCGCCCATGTTTTTCTCTAAGAAAGAACGCATACATGTAAAACTAAAACTTGTACTTATATCACATTTGCTAGATGCATCCGCATTTGTAAGAGAAGGGATCTAGAAACTTTGTAATACATAGAAGAGACAATCAATGATAGTTTTGTTTAAATCGTGCCTTGTTTATGATTGTGATCTTTTACTCTTTTGGAGCCGTCTTACTTTGTAGCCCATGGAATGACTCAGTGTGTGGCCCCCTGGTAGGGCCGACGAGGGGATTCGCAGTTGAGGAGAAACCCACCCACTAGGGGCAAGTTCCTATTTGTTAAAAGTTTCCCTATCGGTAACAGTCAGTGTGTAGAGGACCCATGTAGGTTGTATTCAAAAAGGTTCATCGAGCAAGGCTCCGTCTTTCAGGAATTTTCTTATTGGTAACTGTCAAGGTGCAGAGGGCCCATGTAGGTTACTCTCGAAGAGGTTTGTCAGACAAGACTCTGTCTTTCAAGAGTTTCCTGGCTAGTAACTGTTAGGGTGTAGAGAGCCTATGTAGGTTATGCGTAAAGGGGTTCATCAGGCAAGACTCCATCTTTCAGGAGTTTCCCGATAGATAACCGTCAGGGTGTAGAGGACCCATATAGGTTACGCTCGAAAAGGTTCATCGGTAAGACTCCGTCTTTCACGAGTTTCTCAATTGGTAAATGTCAGGGTGTAGAGGGCTCGTGCAGGTTACGCTCGAAAAGGTTCATCGAGCAAGACTCTATCCTTCAGGAGTTTCCTGACTGGTAACCATTATGGTGTAGAAGACCCATGTAGGTTGTGAAAAAAACACCTAGAGGGGGGTGAATAGGTGTTAGTACTAATCTAAAAAACTAAATTAAACTAAATGCTCTAAATGCGGAAGCTAATGCAAATGTTGCACAAACTTGATACAATACAACAAGTGTAGCCGAATTCCCCTTGCGAGGCTCTGGACTAACTCCTCTTGATTCCCCTTGAAATGGGTTGAGGTGCTATGTGAAGCTCTTGTTGGATGAGTACAAATTAGGCCCACACACACAAGCAATCCAAGCAATATGAAATATGTGCACACACAATCAAGCCAAGCATATAAGAATGAATTGCAATATAAAGATGCAAGGCAACACAAGCAATGTATATAATATGAATGCTATGAAAGTATGATGCTTGTATGAAATGATGCTTTGCACAAATGTAAAGAGAGAGAGGGTTAGAGAGACAATGGATCAAACGCTAACACAAAGATTTGTTTCGAGGTTCGAGTACCCAACTCTACATCCCCGCCTACACCACCGTGTAGGATTTCCCAATCCACTATAGGAGTACAAACTCCTTTCTCAACCTTACAAAGCCACCGAGGCTATACAACCACAATCCACCTCTACCGAAGAGGGATACGGCCCGTAGCCAACTACAACAAACACCTCTACCTAAGAGGCTCACAAACAATACCACTCCGATCACCTCTACCGAAGAGGGATACAACAAATGAAGGAGGGTTTACAACAATGAGGTTTACAACAAACAACCTCAAACACTTCTCTTTCTTTTTCTCTTATCTTTTCCACAAAAACAAGATCCTAATAGTTTAGGATAGAAGATAGCTCAAGTGTGGAAACAAGTGTTTTTGGAAACAAGCAACAAAGAAAAATCTTTGGGAAAAATACTTGCAATATGATAGAATTGAAGATCTAAGCAAAAATCCCAAAAACTAGTTTTCTTTGATTTTCCAAAACCCAAAAACAAATAAGATGAAATCTTTTTGGCTTAAAACCCTTTTAAAAACTCTTTTAAACACTAGAGAAAGTCTGGAATTTTTAGCTCTAAAAATCTTGGCTAAAATCCCCAAAGAGATGGGGTTTATATAGCCCCTATACAAAACTAGCCGTTAGGCTGAGCTGGCAGCTCAGACAGGCATCGTCGACCGTCGACCCGCCCGTCGACCGCCAACGGTCAAAAATGTGACCGTTGGGCAATAGCGGTCGACCGGCCCGGTCGACCGAAACAACCCGAGAGCAGAGCTCTCAGCTCGGTCGACCGGTCCGGTCGACCGGCTCTGTGCCTAACAGACGTGCACGTCTGTGCACGTCGGTCGACCGGAACGGTCGACCGGCCCTTTGGTGCGGTCGACCGGCACGGTCGACCGACCAGCCTGTCAGCACAAAAACAAGGTCAGAAATTTTGGGAAAAATATTTTATAAAAACCTTTTATCATTTCTGAAAATTTCATAAAACTTGTTTTATCATTTTATGTTAAAACATAAACATGTGATAAAAATTTCAAGACAATATATCAACATATCAATTCATTTTTGTGTCTTGCAAATTTTATCAAAAACAAAACTTGTATTTTGTCAAACTTGATTTTTCCAAAACATGAATAGGATAGTCAAAATAAGTTTGTTTAAAAAATTAAGCATGCATGTATAGAATGAAGCAACTATACATATATCAATTTAAACTTGTTTTTGATAAACTATTCATGAAAACCAAAACTCAATCATAAAACGTGTGTGATTTGTGCACTTGAGCATATCAACTAAACTAAGCTTTACAAATATGGATCTAAAACACAAACTCTAAACTAGATACCTAAGTCTTCTTGTCGATCTTCCATCTTCAAGTAGACTCGGTCCAAACTCCGTGATTCTCCAAGTGCAAAGGTATGATCTTTAAGGTTTGGCACCGGAATCATCATGAATAGCTTCTAATCATCTTGTTGAAGCTAATCACCAACTAATATCCTGTTAATGATCTGAAACTTAGAAACACAAGAATATTAGTAAACATAACTACATGAGTGTTGATCATCATCAAAACTAGAGTGGAAGGCCATTGGGCCAACAATCTCCCCCTTTTTGATGATGACAAAACTCATGGAGTTATATATGCATGGATTAAAGATAAGCTTCAAGGAAGCTCCCCCTTAACTCATGCATAACAAATGAATAAATAAATATGCAATGAAAGCTTATGATTCTAAACAAGAGACATACATATTTTTCATATCTTATTGTTTATTTGCTTATGCATGAACTCAATATATGCAAAAACATAAAGAAGCATATATAAACTCTAGATACTTCTCCCCCTTTTTGTCAATCATCAACAAAGGGGTAAACAATCAAAACCATAGATAAAATGAGGGGTAAAAATCTTTCTTCCCCCTTTTTTTTTTTGTCAATCAAAATAATGCAAACAATGTTCTCCCCTTTTTGTCTAAAACAAAAAACAAGGTCAATAAGGGGTGACAACAAACATGATATCAATTAAAAAATATGTCAATGAAGCATCTTGATACCAATAAACAAGGATCAATATATGTTATATGCTATATACATTCATGAAGAGGAAGACGCTAAGTTAGCTTCCCTACACATATGCATTACATGAAGAAGGGATGACAAGCCCCAATTCACATAACACATATTATGTAATGCATAAGAGGAGATGTGAAGCTCCCCCTACACACGTATATCATATAAAGAAGAGTTGTCAAGCTCCTCAATTTATAATATACTCAACATGAATCTATATGTAAGAGAGATGTTAAGCTCTCCTTGCATATAGGAAATACAAATCAAAACTTTGAATATTTTCTTTAAACAAAATTTTGAAAATACCAATTGTAATTAAACATAACAAATTACCAATTGTAAAACAACATAACAAATTTTGAATGTCTAAACACAAATTTTGATACCAATTGTAAGAATATATTTCATTTTGAAAATATATAAACAAATTTGATGTTGATATCATATGTTCAAAATAACAACTTTTAATCATAAAGAGTGGGAGTACAAATACCAATTGAAATACAAAATCAAATTTTCTCCCCCTTTATGAAAAACAAACTAAAGACATGCATAGTCTTGATAACAATTTAAAAGTAATCAATTTAAACAAAATTGAAACTCAAGCACTAGCATAAACACAAACATATATATGTATGAAAGATAGATACCAATAGAAATTGATATACTTGGAATTTAAAGCATACATACATACAAAACATATATGAGTATACAAGAAGATCAAAATGATACCAATTGAAAGAGTTCAATGATACCAATTGACATAACAATAAGTTCAAGTGTATACATCATATTATCTACCACCCAATCATAATTCAAGTTTTAAAGATTTTCAATTTAGGGCATACATGAACATGATCTCCCATCCTACCGCCCTTGAAAGTAGGGGTTTTCAAAAATAGATTTGAAAATGTAGTTTTGTTTGAAAATCACTACCAAAATGAAGAACACCGCAACTAGTTAAATGGAAAACTTGTTAACTAGCACGAAATCCTTCAAGCAAGGAATAAAACAAAAATGAAATTCACATGATAAGCATAACTCATGAGAAACAAAAACATGAGCAATAGATATGAGTGTACAAATAATATGTGAAGATCATAATCATGAAAAATATTTCATTAAGCTTAATTATTCCTTAAAACATAATTCCATCAAAAACATGAAAAATCATATAAAACTACTTATTTAATCTTCAAGGCATATGTATGTCTAATACAAGCTAAAATATACATACATATCCAAAACTCAACGAGTCCACTAGATATATGCATTAAGGCACGTGGCTCAAAAAGGATACTCATGTATAGTCAATAGTTTGGATAAGATGGACATATACATGAAGTTAAATATTGACACATAAACATGAAAACATGTAAGGCTAAATTTTCATCAAAGCAATTTTCATTTCAAGGTATATGTATGATTTGTCAACACAAGAAGTATACATACATATCCCTTAAACACACTTTGAGTCCATAATAGATATTTGCATGAAAGGCAAATGACTCAAGGGGTATACATGTATATCTTCAAGTTTGGCAAAATACACATATACATGAAGTGAAACACACAATCATAAAAACAAATCCAAAAATGGAATACAAGTTTGAAATGTATGAATCATCAAAACTAGACTATACTAGCACATCTAATGGGTTCAAATAAGCAATCAAGCCCAAACATATATAGATTTATTTGTGGCCCACTATATGCACAAGTATATACCTAGTCTTAATGAAAACTAACACTTAAACAAATATTCAAGACATGAAGCATCAAAACAAATATGAGAATCATCATGATAAACCTAAAATATGACTACTATGTAAATTCACATGTATTAGATTCATGATGTACATTATAGCTCAAACAAAAGTGAGAACACTAATTATGGGTTCATATAAGCATGTGTGTCTCAAATACTATACATGTATGTCAAGGATCTAATAAACATGGAATGAACATACTAATCCATAGATAATAAAAATATGCTATAAATTATCAAAACATGCTATAAACAATGAAGTGGAAAGCATGTAAACATAATAAATGGGAGTAAAGGATTGTTACCAAAACCGAAGAAGCAACTCTCCTTGTCTCCAAAACATGGTGGTCATCTCCACCAAATTTTCCCTTGAAAGTGATGCATCCAATTTGATTTTCATGAAGTCCGGAACGCATCCACTCCAAGGTGCTATCACTCTCACGTCATGTGAGAGCCCACACCTACATCATAAACAATAGGAGGGGTGGTCTTTGGTACCCACATCTTATTGGGTCCATGGGGGTTAGTACCTTCTCTAACCCAAACAAAATTCTTTGCTAAATTAGGAGTATGTAATCTATCATAACAAAATTTAGTAAGGTGGCCCCTACGTCCACAATGTGTACAAGTGTACACATGAGCATACTTGTGATGGGTGTGTCCGTGTGGAGCATGTGTATGCCGTGAAGGGTGTGCATGCATAAAGGATGGAACTTGTTTCTTTCGAACCAAGGTTTCCAAGCGTGTATGTTTCTTGGCACATTGGCTCATAGTGGAGCCCAAACAATCTACTCTCTTCTTTAGCATACAAATATCATCATTAATCCTAGAAGAAGAGGTACATGCATTAGGTAGACTAGATGAAGAAGCTACACTAGCATGGCAAACATGTGCATCAATCTTATTTTGTAAAAATTCATTTTTCTTTAAACATGCATCCAAATCTTTAGAAATTGAAGCAATCTTAATTTTCAAAGAATCATTTTCTTTTAAAACAAAATCAACTTTTGAAGACAAGTTTTCATTTTTCTTCAAAGAACATGGCAATCATTTTTATTTTTCAAAAAGTTATTTTCTTTAAGTGCAAGATCAAGTTGAGATTTTAATGAATCCCTTTCATTATAGACCTCAACCTTCTCTTGCAAAACATTGTTAAGTCTAGCATGCAAACTCTATTTTCTTGTTCAATTCCTAGACTTTTCTTTTTCAACAAGTTATATTTTCTATTAGTTTTTCACAAACAATAGAAAGTTCTTCATTTAAGGCATGGGGATCAACATAATCATTTGAAGAACTACCACAATCATTACTATCTAGTTGAGATTCCGAATGTACCTCAAGGGAGTCATTCCCTTGGACCATATAGCATTGTTGTGGCTCGGATTCTCCGCTAGATTCCTCTTCTTGTTGGATTTGGACTTGAAGCTTGGAGGGGTTGGTGGTTGTTGTCAACTTGTTCCACACTGCAAAAGCGGAATCAAGATTAGAAACACATAAAAGATAATCTTTAGATAAAGTGCTTCTAATGGCCTCTAGGGCTTGTGCATTGGCCCCTATATGATTGCAATCACCAAGATAACATCTCTTGGTGGCCGCAAGGAAAACATGCAAACCTAGGGTCTTTAGGTACATGGACATTCTATACTTCCAAACATTAATGTTGGAAGGGTCAAAGCTAGGAGGGGTCATGAAGTCCATGGTAAACTATATATGAATGTGCAAACAAACAAATGCAAATGAGATTAGCAAGCAAATGGATCACTCCTAGGATGTTAAGCCTAAGTATCAGGAGCACTAGCTCTGATACCAATTGAAAAAAACACCTAGAGGGGGGGTGAATAGGTGTTAGTGCTAATCTAAAAAACTAAATTAAAACTAAATGCTCTAAATGCGGAAGCTAATGCAAATGTTGCACAAACTTGATACAATACAACAAGTGTAGCCGAATTCCCCTTGCGAGGCTCTGGACTAACTCCTCTTGATTCCCCTTGAAATGGGTTGAGGTGCTATGTGAAGCTCTTGTTGGATGAGTACAAATTAGGCCCACACACACAAGCAATCCAAGCAATATGAAATATGTGCACACACAATCAAGCCAAGCATATAAGAATGAATTGCAATATAAAGATGCAAGGCAACACAAGCAATGTATATAATATGAATGCTATGAAAGTATGATGCTTGTATGAAATGATGCTTTGCACAAATGTAAAGAGAGAGAGAGGGTTAGAGAGACAATGGATCAAACGCTAACACAAAGATTTGTTTCGAGGTTCGAGTACCCAACTCTACATCCCCGCCTACACCACCGTGTAGGATTTCCCAATCCACTATAGGAGTACCAAACTCCTTTCTCAACCTTACAAAGCCACCGAGGCTATACAACCACAATCCACCTCTACCGAAGAGGGATACGGCCCGTAGCCAACTACAACAAACACCTCTACCTAAGAGGCTCACAAACAATACCACTCCGATCACCTCTACCGAAGAGGGATACAACAAATGAAGGAGGGTTTACAACAATGAGGTTTACAACAAACAACCTCAAACACTTCTCTTTCTTTTTCTCTTATCTTTTTCCACAAAAACAAGATCCTAATAGTTTAGGATAGAAGATAGCTCAAGTGTGGAACAAGTGTTTTTGGAAACAAGCAACAAAGAAAAATCTTTGGGAAAATACTTGCAATATGATAGAATTGAAGATCTAAGCAAAAATCCCAAAAACTAGTTTTCTTTGATTTTCCAAAAACCCAAAAACAAATAAGATGAAATCTTTTTGGCTTAAAACCCTTTTAAAAACTCTTTTAAACACTAGAGAAAGTCTGAAATTTTTAGCTCTAAAAATCTTGGCTAAAATCCCCAAAGAGATGGGGTTTATATAGCCCCTATACAAAACTAGCCGTTAGGCTGAGCTGGCAGCTCAGACAGGCATCGGTCGACCGGCCCGGTCGACCGCCAACGGTCAAAAATGTGACCGTTGGGCAATAGCGGTCGACCGGCCCGGTCGACCGAAACAACCCGAGAGCAGAGCTCTCAGCTCGGTCGACCGGTCCGGTCGACCGGCTCTGTGCCTAACAGACGTGCACGTCTGTGCACGTCGGTCGACCGGAACGGTCGACCGGCCCTTTGGTGCGGTCGACCGGCACGGTCGACCGACCAGCCTGTCAGCACAAAAACAAGGTCAGAAATTTTGGGAAAAATATTTTATAAAAACCTTTTATCATTTCTGAAAATTCCATAAAACTTGTTTTATCATTTTATGTTAAAACATAAACATGTGATAAAAATTTCAAGACAATATATCAACATATCAATTCATTTTTGTGTCTTGCAAATTTTATCAAAAACAAAACTTGTATTTTGTCAAACTTGATTTTTCCAAAACATGAATAGGATAGTCAAAATAAGTTTGTTTAAAAAATTAAGCATGCATGTATAGAATGAAGCAACTATACATATATCAATTTAAACTTGTTTTGATAAACTATTCATGAAAACCAAAACTCAATCATAAAACGTGTGTGATTTGTGCACTTGAGCATATCAACTAAACTAAGCTTTACAAATATGGATCTAAAATACAAACTCTAAACTAGATACCTAAGTCTTCTTGTCGATCTTCCATCTTCAAGTAGACTCGGTCCAAACTCCGTGATTCTCCAAGTGCAAAGGTATGATCTTTAAGGTTTGGCACCGGAATCATCATGAATAGCTTCTAATCATCTTGTTGAAGCTAATCACCAACTAATATCCTGTTAATGATCTGAAACTTAGAAACACAAGAATATTAGTAAACATAACAACATGAGTGTTGATCATCATCAAAACTAGAGTGGAAGGCCATTGGGCCAACAGGTTGATTAGTCTCTAAAACTGCATATTTCATACCACATCTTCACATTTATTTAATATTAAATTCTGCTAATAATACCTCTCTTGCATGTTTCTAGGTCCATGGTGTGTAATGAAGAAGACGACCCTAAATCACCACCTAATGGGTGATTACAGGCCTATAATATAGCCATTGACTTTGGAGAGCTAATTCGTCAAAACTAGGTGCTCAAAACAAGAAATCGGGACCTGCAACTGACAAGGGACATGCGGGACCGCGCGCGGCTCTAGAAAAGCCGTGAAAACGCGGCTATGGCCGTGTTTCCGCGGCCGTACAGGCGCGGCCGCGGCCGTACTTTGGGCAGGATTTGCCCCCTGGCCCTCCTTTCCCTGGGGCCTATATATACCCCTTTGGGTTCTTCAGTATGAGATATACAGAGAGTAGTATAGTTTCTTCTCCATGTTGTAGTTTAGGGTAGTTTAGTTTAGTTTAGTTCTTCTTCTTCCTTTATATTTTTCATTTCTTGTAGATCTTGTAATAGGAGAGAGAGTGGTATATGGTTGGAAAGTAAGAGTTCTTGTAATCGAAGGTGACAATCTATGAAAGGTTCTCTCTTTACCTCTCTTTATTTTCTTCTCTCTAACTCCTTTTACATGTTTAGCTAATTTTCTCTCATGGCAACTAACTACTAACCACTAACTTGCTAACTTCTTATTTGATAATCCACATGAATCTAATAGCCTCTACTTGGCCTTGCTCTTGCAAGAGCCATTGATGGCTCATGATGATGGATCTAACACTCTAACTTCCTAACTCTCTAACAAGCTAACATTACTTTACTTCATGCTTACTTTTGTTTAGTTTTGATGGTTTAAGTGTAGCTTGCACTTGTTTTGTTGAGTTGGGATGTGATGAGTTACATATGGGTCATGCTTTGAAACGCTCTTAAATCAAGAACTAGTGATTGTTAAGGATACATGTGAGGCAACTCTCACTAAGAGGTTAGCATGTTGGTGGAGTCATTAGTAGTTAGTAGTCATGGGTTTTCTTTCTTTTTCACTTTGTTTTAACAATTTATAAAAAATCACAAAAGCCATTTTTTTCTATGTTTCTCACTTCTTTGTGTTTCACCATACTTCTCATTTCATTCTTTGCTTTCTTTTCTTTTCATTCTTTCAAACATTAAAGAACCGTTAACATACACGTGAACATACCGTGTAAGCTTCTATCACCTCCCGTCCTTATGGATTCGACTCGTTTTATCCTCTATGCTATAACGGAAGTATTGAGGAAACCAAAGCACACACACTTTAAATCTTAATTTCAAACATACACTTTTTGTACGCGATTTTTCTCTGATCATAGGTTACGCTCGGAGGGGTTCGTCGGGCAAGACTTCGTCTTTCAGGAGTTCTCGATTGGTAACCGTCAGGGTGTAGAGGACCCATGTAGGTTACGGACCTGCTCAAGCAGTCATCAGGGTGTTAACCCATCATGGGCTGGACAAGAACAGCCAGCATGGGTGAGCCTCCATTTTTCAGGTGGCTCCTAGAGGAGTGACATCAGGGTGTAGAGGACCCGTATAGGCTACGGGCCTGCTCAAGCAGTTATCAGGATGTTAATTCATCATGGATTGGACCAGAACAGCCAGCGTGGGCGAGCCTCTATCCTTCAAGTGGCTCCCCGAGGAGTGTCGTCAGGATGTAGAGGACCCGTATAGGCTGTAGGCCTGCTCAGGCAGTCATTAGGGTGTTAACTCATCATGGGTTGGACCAGAACAGCTGACGTGGGCGAGCCTCCATCTTTCAGGAGGCTCCCTGAGGACTTCCGTCAGGGTGTAGAGAGCCTGTATAGGCTTCGGGTCTGCTCAGGCAGTCATCAAGATGCTAACCCGTCATGGACTGGACGAGAACAGCCGGCATGGGTGAGCCTCCATCTTTTAGATGGCTCTTTGAGGGGTGTTGTTAGAGTGTAGAGGACCCGTATAGGCTGCGGGTCTGCTTAGGTAGTCATCAGGGTGTTAACCCATCATGTGCTGGACTAGATTAGCCGGCGTGGGTGAGCCTTCATCTTTCAGGTGGCTCCTCGAGGAGTGACGACAGAGTGTAGAGGGCCCGTATGGGCTATGCATTGTGCTCAGGGTAGACGTTAGGGTTGAGGAAAACCCAATTAAGATGGTGGAAAATGATCCTTTCATTAAATGTTTACATGACTTACACATGATAACGTTTTAAGTGAAAGGAGTTCGAATGCTTATTAAGTTGGTTCCCTTCTTGATCGGCTAGGGTGTATGACTCGTTGCTTCCGCGAGCGGTGATGATTTAGGGGCCTTTCCAGTTGGGTCCTAGTTTTCTGTGATCCTTCTACCGAGTGCTCTGGATCACATGCTTTAGGACCAGATCTTCGACTTGGAATTCCCTAGGCCTCACTTTCTTATGGTTAGCCGCCCGAATTTGCTGCTAATAAGCTGTGATGTGGAGCCTGTTGATGTCTTTCCTTCGAGTGATTCAGCATCAAACAGAGTAAGGTGTCATTCTAATCAGGGACCACTCCCTCTACCCAGAGTGTCGACATGTTGATGTCGATCGGGATAATTACCTCTATCCTATATGCCAACGGGAAGGGGTTTCTTCGGTCAGAACACATTGGTGGTCCTGTAGGCCAAGAGTACTCCGGGGAGTTTTTCCGCCCATTTTTCATTGGCTTTGTCCAGACATTTGCATAAGCTATTAAGAATAGTGTGGATGCTAATTTTAGCCTGGCCATTGCCTTGTGGGTATTAAAGTGAAGAGAATCGGGGGCGATGTTCTATTTGGGGTAGAAGCTTACCACTTGCTTGCTGGCAAAATTAGTTCTGTTGTCAGAGATGATTGCGTGAGGAATTCCAAAGTGACATACTATGTTTTGCCAAAGGAACTTGAAAATTTGTTGCCCACTGACTTCAGAGAGCGGTACTGCCTTGATCCATTTGGTAAAGTAGTCGGTGGTTACCAGTAGGAAATGCAGTTGGGGTTGCGCTGGGGGAAGGGGTCTTACTATGTCGAGTCCCCATTGCATAAAGGGTCATGTGCTGAGCAAGGTGTGAAGGTCAAAGCTAGGCCGGTTTGATGCTGGGACGAACATCTGGCATTGTGGGCATTTTCTTACATAATCATTGATGTCATCGAACATCTTGGGCCAATAGTACCCCTGGTTGTTGACTTTATGGGCAAGAAAGTGACCTCCTGCGTAGTTTTCACAATCTCTATCATGGATTTTCTGCATTACTCTCCGAGCCTCCTCCGGACCGAGGCATCTCAGATACAGGTCAGAGTGGAGGCTGGAGTAGAATTTTTTGTATAGCATGTGACTGAGGAGTATATACCGGGTGGCCACGTGTTGGAGTTTCTTTGCTTCTATTCTGTCGTCGGGAAGTGTCCCGTCCTTCAGATAAGTGATGATGGGACCCCTCTATCCCGGTGACGCGTCGAGGTGTAGAACCTTTTCAGTCGATTGCTGGACGCTCAGATTAATAATGTGCTCGATGGGGATTTTTCATCTGAACTGGAACTCCGTGGCTACCCACAAGTTGGCAAGCGAGTCTGTGTGGTTGTTCACGGACCTGGGGACCCACTTGAAGTTGCATCAGGGAATCTTAGACTTCAATTTAAGAACGATTTGTAGGTACACTGCCATTTGGGAGTCTCCCGTGATATATTCATCACTGGCCTAGTTGACTACCAGTGAGAGTCACAGTGAACTTCAAGGCCTGTAACTCCGAGGGTAATAGCCATTCGGAGCCCAGCTATGACAGCCGTGTATTCTGCTTCGTTGTTAGACGCGGGGAACCCTAGGGAAGGACTGCTCAATAATGGATCCCTCCGGGGTGGTGAGGACGATTCTGATTCCTGCCCCCTTACTATTTGATGCTTCGTCAACATTCAAAATTCATCTTTCGAGTTGGTCAGCGTACTCTGTAGTTCCTGGGTGAGTCAGCGATGAAGTCGGCCAGTACTTGGCCTTTGATTAATGTTCTCAACTAGTATTTAAGTTCATCAGACCTGAGCTCCGAGGCCCATTTTGATATCCTTCTGGTTGCCTCAGGATTTTTCACGATGGTCCTCAAGGGGTGCTCAGTGAGGACTATGATCGGAAAGATTTGGAAGTAGTATTTGAGCTTCCTAAAGATGATGAATAGAGTCAACACTAGATTCTCCAGCCTTTGATATCTCGTCTGAGGGCCGTTCATAACGTGATTGACGTAGTACATTGGTTTCTGAATGCTTTCTTCCTCTCAAACCAGGGTCCACCAACTGCTGACTCCGAAATAGTGAGGTAGATATATAGCGTCTCTCCCGAGGTGGGTTTCGATAGCAAGAGGGCGAGACCAGGTATCTTCTCAACTCCTGAAAGGCCGTTTCACATTCCTTGCTCCAGCAGAAATCCTCTCTATTTTTCTTCAAGGCTAGAAAGAACGACTTGCATTTGTCTGTGGATCGGCTGATGAACCGATTGAGGGCAGCAAGACGTCCATTCAGCATTTGGACCTCTCTCGCACAGACGGGTGATTTCATGTTCAGAATTGCTAATATCTGATCAGGGTCGGCCTTGATGCCCCGTTGGGTTACCAGATATCCAAGGAACTTCCGGAGGCTACTCCGAATGCACTTCTTGGGGTTGAGTTTTACCTCATATTGTCTAAGGAGATCGAGGCTTTGCTCAGATGTTGGAGGTGATTTGGCGTTGCACACTTTTTACCAACATATCATCCACGTACACCTCCATAATGTTCCCAATGAGATTCTTGAAGACCATATTTACCATCTATCGGAAGGTGGCCCCTGCTTTCTTGAGTCCGAAGGGCATCACTTTGTAGCAGTAAGTTCTTTGACCCGTGGTGAAGGCTATCTTATCTTCATCTAGTGGGTGCATTTTGATCTGATTATAGCCGAAATAGGCGTCTATGAAGCTAAGGAGTTCATGGTCAGTCGTGGCTTCTACTAGTTGATCGATCCTTGGGAAGGGATAACTATCCTTTGGACATGCTTCATTGAGATTTATAAAGTCCATGCAGACTCTCCACTTATCGTTCTTTTTCTTCATGAGGATGGGATTAGAGAGCTAGTCAGAGTAGAACATTTCTCGAATAAAATCATCCTGGAGTAGGCGATCGACTTCGTTGCTGATGGCGCGACTCCTTTCTTCATTCATTCTCCTAGGTAACTACTTTACTGGCTTAGCGTCTACCCGTATGAAAAGCTTATGACAAATGACTTCGGGGTCGATTCCTGGCATGTCAGTGGGAGCCACGCGAAGACGTCTGTGTTCTTTGGTAAGAATCATTTGAACAATATTTTCTCCTGGGGGTGCAGGTTTGAGCCGATTCGGATTCATTCGGGGTGGAGAGGGTCCACCCCGAACAACTCTGGCTCTTTCTCGGTCATGTTATTAGGATATCCCGACTTGGTGGGTAAATCAGAGTCTGGGATCCCGCCGAACTTTGATTTCTATTGATCAGCAATCCTCTTCTGCTTCTTGTCTGCAAGAGAGTCTTTGTTAAGTTCTACTCGGGATGCTTTTTGCGTCTAGCCTGATCTCTTTCGTGCTACTGCATCAACTATTTTGGCCATCGCCTGATCGCCTTTTATATTGGCTGTCCCGAATGGCATAGGGTATTTCAACAACTGATGATGGATGGAGGGCACCATTCTCATCATATGGATCCATGGCCTCCCAAGAATGGCATTATCGGGGGATGGAATGTCCAAGATGTTGAATTCGTACGATATTGTATCGATCGGCACGGATCGGAAACCGAACCATTCCGAAAGAGTGTGCTTTGTTCCCATCGAATCCGTAAAGAAGTGACTGCGTTGGGGGGACGATCAGTTTTTAGGCCAGCTCGGGAGCATCGTCCATCCGATCTAGGGATGGCTGTAGAGGATGTTGACGCTACTCCCTCCATCCACCAGGATTTTTGACACTTTACAGCATCCAATATGCGCTGTCACCACCAAGGCGTCATTGTGACAGAAATGCATGGCATATGAATCTTCTTCTGAGAAAAGACTGGTCCACCAAGAGATGTAGGGGGCAAGTCACTGTCGCTAGATGATTGTCCCCTTGGGCTTCATTGAGGTGAGGGTTCTCTCCTTGTTGGTGGTATCCTCTATCAGAGATTTTTGAAGATGGCATTTACTTCCCAATACTAGACGAGAGTACTCCCAGAGTGCTATGCTGGGGCCTCGGGCTGCCTCTGCACCTTAATCTCTGAAGGCAGTCTGGGTTGAGAATGAACTCCCAGAGATATCCCTTATTGATCAGGTCCTGCAGATGCCGCCATAGGGTCCGTCAGTCCCCACCTGAGGTGGCCCCTCCTTTCGTGAAAGGCACAATAGTCTCTAGATCCAGGCCCTCTTGGGGTAGGTGGGAGGAGTCGGGACGGACGCCTACGTAAGGTTGGTCTTTGACAGTGTCAAAGATCTGATCAATTAGTAATCGGGATGGGAGGAGGTCTTCCTCCGCTTCATTCCCCTTGCTGGACTCGACAGCGCGCCTTGATGGCCTGCAGACCGCAGAGGAGTTTTGGCTCGAATTCTTCTTCAGGGGGAATTGTGGCTTTGGTTTTCGAGCTTGAGAGCCTGTCTTGGGAGACGGCTAGACGTAGTCCAAGTTGCCTCCTCTATTTGAATGTACTTCTAAACCTGAACAAGAATATCCCTCATCCTGGTGACGTCATTCTTCACCAGATGTTTGTAGAAGGGATTGATGACCTACAGCCCACTGATGAACGCGGCGGTGGTTACATCCTCGTTGCAGTTGTTTACCAGAGCCATTTGACTCTGGAAATAGTTAACATAGTTCATCAGGCTTTCTCTTCGTCTTGACTGTGAGGAGATGGTTGTTGTTTCTCTGAATTCTCTTCGAGAAGCAAACTGGTTGTAAAACCCATTGGTTACTTCATGAAAATTTCAGAGCGAATTCCTCTGGAGCGAATAAAACCAGTGGTAGGCTACTCCCTTGAGGTTAGATGTGAATGCTCGGCAGAGAAGGAGGTCATTGTGGGCATAGACCGCCATCTTGTTCTGGTACTGGTGGAGATAAAGGAGTGGGTCGGAGGTTCTCGAGTAGTGATCAAAGGACGGCATCACAAAGTTCTTTGGGAAGCAAAGCGCGGTGATCTCCCTTGATAACGGGGAGTCAGTGGGTCTCAACCCGCTGTCCCTTTTGGGAATTGTTGACTCGCTTGGTTGAGTCGCTCCTGGACTAGGTCCGCTATGTCCTCAATCCGAGAGAACTTCATCGCTCGATAATGCCTAATGCCCTTAAAGTTCTTTTCATCTTCGTAGGTCTCCGACCGGACGCGCCTCGAACTTTCGGTGGAGTGAGCGGATTCCTATGTGCGCATTGGCGAAAGGGGCTCGCGGGTTTCTTCCTGTAGTGGGAGAAGATCGCGACCCCTGTTGCACTCCGATCTGTTTGACCAGATGGGTCTGGACATGGGTTGTTGCCTCCTTTTCACAGGCAGCGACCTCACGGAGACAGATCATCTCCGTCTGCTGATTCTCCATCTGCTTCCACATAGAGGAAAGCATCTAGAGAAGTTGGTCGCTGTTGAGCGGAGGCTCGGGTTCAGCGGCCTGCTTTCTGAGTGGCGATGCAACATTTGGACGAGAGTCCTCAATGTCTGAGATGTGGACCTCTGATAAGGTGGGCTGACTGTTCGTTGGTTCAGCCGCCTCTATCGCTTTCGCTGTTCTCTTCGGAACAACAGGGTCGACTGTAGTTTGGTTGACACTCTTCCTCGACGGAGCCATGTCGGTCATGCTAGATAGTTTTAGAGGAAGGAGCAGGATATTTTGACGGAGAGGTCTCGAGTGTGGATTCAAAGCTCTCAACGAAAGTACCAATTGCAGTGGATAAAGGAATCAATCCACGCACTAAAATAGGAAAGTGAATATAGCCAAATCTCAAAAAAACCAATCACAAACAAAATAAATACGTGAAAAATTCAAAAGGAAAAAAACCACAGAGAGAGAGAGAGAGAGAGAGAGAGAGAGAGAGAGAGAGAGAGAGATTCCACTATGTCAATGGCGATTACAAAAGGGTTCGCTGGATTCGGGTGAACTTGATCCCTTCCTCCTTTGATGGGGTCCCCTATTTATACAAGTCATGTCAAATAGATAAGGTTAGGGAGTCTCACTTAGTTTGAATACCTAAATCCCTTATCCTGATAAGCCAATTTGAATCGATACAGGAGAGAGTCTATCTCTATCTTGTGGTTCGTCTTTCGTTGTAGGCAGGGATCAACTGCCCTCGGGAGGTTACTACCTCATTTGAATTAAGATTGGACTCAAGGATAGAGTTTTCCGTAATCAGATTCTTTCATTAATCACCCAACCCGTTTGAAATCCGTAATGAGTGAAGATGCCGGGTTAAATGTTCTGGAAGTAGCCAAGCGTCACACATCAGTCAGAGGTTGACTAGACATGTATCACAATCATGGGACTAGGGAGGGTCAGAATCTAACCACTACACCTCTTTGAGTAGCTTGGCAGTAATGAAGAAATTCCTAATAACAGTGCATGTGTCTTGAGAAACAATATCCCAGTTTCTTTGATAGAATCCTACATTAAATCCATCTGGCCCCAGAGACTTATCTGGATTAATTTGGAAAAGAGCATTCTTAATTGCTTCATGTGTCACCTCTAGATAAGCCATGATTGTGCCTCTGTTATCAAGAACTTCTTAACTACCAACTTTGGAAAAACCTTCCAATAATCAGACAGGCTCAAGAGTTTGGAGCAGTAATCAGGTGCCATAATTATCAATTCTTCAATATTAGATATTTTCTGTCCATCATCATTGTACAAATAACTGATATAATTCCTGGCTTGCTTTGTTTTAATGGAAGAATGAAAAAAATTTGTATTTTTGTCCCCTGAAAGGAGCAAAGTCTCCCTACTTTTTTGTCTCTCAACTGGTTCTCCTCATGAAATAGCCGAGTGTTCAACTCAGATATCAGCTTCATTTCTACTTTTTGCAGATTTTCACCCAATGGAGAATTCTTTAATTTAGAGAAACTTCACTAAGCTGCTCTTTAATGCTTCTGGTTCTACTAGAAGCATTAAAATTCTCAGGTTTAACTCAATTCTTTCTGAACAAACTGATAAAGAGGATAATCATAAACAGAACAATTTCAACTTCTTAACAATATATCCTTGAAACCAGGACAAAGCATCCAGTGATTGAAAAACCTAAAAGCTTGGGACCATAAAGTTTGAAGCAAAAGAGGAGCATGATCACTGGTGGCATGAGGTTGATACTCATAACATGACCCAGGTAGAGTGTTAATCCAAACATCATTGCAAAGCACTCTGTCAAGCCTCACTAAAGTCCTTTTGTTTACCCATAGAATTATTGTGCCAAGACCATGTTGTATACAAGTCTACGGACTAATATACTATAATCTAAAATTTTAAGTGGAGAATGGATCTTATTCAACTTTTGTTTCTTGCTTGCTTGCTTGATTGAAAAAAACAAAGAGATACACTAGCCTTTTATAGGCTTCAAAACTTACAAGAATACCAACTTTCAAATTTATGATGACTCATGATGATAACTCTTCATTCCTTCTAATTGAAGATGATGACTCACTTGATGATGACTCCTAATTGATGATGACTCATCATTTCTCTAAATTGATGATGATGACTCTTCATTCCTTCTAATTAAAGGTGATAACTCTTTATTTCTCTCAATTGATGATGACTCCTAATTGAGATGACTCATTATTTCTCTAAATTGAAGATGATGACTCTTTATTTCTCTCAATTGATGATGACTCCTCATCTTTCAAAAAAGACATTTTTATTTGATATTCCAACACACCCCCTCAAATCAAAATGTTTTCATACCGAGCATTTCTTTTAGCCTTCTGAAAGGTTCAATAGGCAATGGCTTGGTGAAAATATCTGCTACTTGCTCCTTGGTATGACAATACTCCAGCTCCACAGTTTTCTGCTTTACATGGCCTCTGAGAAAATGAAACCGTGTATCTATATGTTTGCTCTTCCCATGATGTACTGGGTTCTTTGCAAGTTGGATGGCTGATTTGTTGTCCACAAATATTACAGTCGCTTCTTCTTGTGGATGATCCAATTCCTTTAAAATGTTCCGCAACCAAATAGCTTCACATACAGTAGATGAAACTGCCACATACTCTGCTTCGCATGAAGATAAGGCCACAACTCCTTGCTTCTTTGAGGTCCATAAAAATGCAGTTGACCCAAGATAGAAGACATAGCCAGTGGTGCTTTTCCTCTCATCTTGGTCACCTCCCCAGTCGCTATCTGAATAGCCTACTAACTCTGCAGTTTCACCATAAGTATAAAATAGACCAAGGTTGAGTGTGCCTTTGATATACCTTAGAATTCTCTTTGCAGCTAGCCAATGAGACTCCTTCGGTGTCTCCATATAGCGACTCACAAGTCCGACTCTATAAACAATATCAGGCCTTGTGATCGTTAAGTACCTCAGGCTACCAACTAGACTTTTGAAAAAAGTCGAGTCTACAAAATCTCCAATTCCTTCTCTTGATAGCTCATTCCTGTGGCTATTGGGGTGTTTACTGGGTTGCAGTTACTCATCTTGAATTTCTCCAAGATCTCCTTCATGTACTTTTTTTGAGATATAAATATCCCATCTTGTTGTTGCTTCACTTCGATACCAAGAAAATAGGACATCAATCCATTGTCTGTCATCTCAAATTCATTGAACATCGCCTCATTGAATTCAGCAAGTATCTCGACGCAACTTCCTGTGTATAACAAGTCATCAACATAAAGACAAATTATTAGAAATTCGCCTTGATGGTTCCTCTTCATGTAGATGGCATGCTCATAAGGACATTTGGTGAAGCCGTTTTGATGAAGATAACCATCAATTCGGGCATTCCATGCCCGTGGTGCCTGCTTTAAGCCGTACAAGGCTTTCTTTAGGTGATATACTTTGTCTTCTTGCCCTTTTACCAGAAAACCTTCTGGTTGTTGTACATACACCTCTTCTCCAAGAATACCATTGAGAAATGCTGACTTGACATCTAGATGATATAACTTCCACCTGTGATGAGCTGCAAGTGAAATTAATAGTCTCACCGTATCTAATCGAGCAACTGGTGCAAAGACTTCTTCATAGTCGATGCCGTATTTTGTTTGTAGCCTTTCGCCACAAGCCTCGCCTTGTACCGATCAACCTCATCATCTGCTGTGCGTTTGATCTTGTACACCCATTTGACACCTATCGCCTTGTGATTTTATG
The DNA here is from genome assembly GCA_038442645.1 of Agave tequilana. Lineage (NCBI taxonomy): Eukaryota > Viridiplantae > Streptophyta > Magnoliopsida > Asparagales > Asparagaceae > Agave > Agave tequilana. The sequence goes on along the minus strand of JAVJIF010012153.1, from coordinate 96,944 downwards.
GAAGTGTTGTCAACTCCCATGTGTCGTTCTTCTGGATGGCATGCATCTCCTCCTTCATTGCTGATCGCCAACAATCTTCTTCCTTAGCCTCTTAGAAAGTGAGAGGCTCATGATTGGCATATAAGTAAAAGAGATTAGTTTCTCCATCTTCTTCTATCTGCTCATAGATCTCCCTGAGGCTTCTCATTTTGATTGGACCTCGTTGCACGGAGGATTCGCTACACTACCTTCCCCAGAAGATGGAGAACCTCTTACAGGAGACGGTGTAGCATGTTGAGGAGATGGTGGTGTAGTTGGTGGTGGATCCTCTTGTAGGGGTTCGTCAGGTTCATTCACCATGGGTTGCTCTTTGACAGTCTCTTCATTGCTCCAACTCCATGCTTCAGCTTCATTGAAGACAACATCTCTACTAACCACTAGTTTCTCAGTTAGTGGATTGTAAAGCTTGTATGCCTTCGACTCCTCGCTATATCCGATGAAAATGCATTTTTCACCATGATTGTCAAGCTTCTTCCCTTTGACTTCAGGTACTTGAGTATATGCAACACACCCAAAAATTCGTAGGTGTGCGACATTAGGCGTATAGCCGCTCCATGCTTCTTGAGGCGTCTTGCCCTTCACTTGCTTCGTCGGGCACCATTTGAGCAAGTAGGTTGAACATGCCACAGCTTCCGCCCAAAACTGCTTCGGCAGTCCCTTTTCTTTAAGCATGATTCTTGTCATGTCAAGAATAGTGCGGTTCTTTCTTTCTGCGATGCCATTTTGCTGTGGTGTATAGGCAGTAGTAAACTTCCTCTTTATGCCTTGCTCCCGGCAATATTCTTGAAACATATTTGAGGTGTACTCACCACCTCGATCAGATCGGAGAGTTTTTAGCTTATAGCCACTCTCTGCTTCAACAAGAGCTTTAAAATTCTTGAAGGTAGTAAAGGTAGCATATTTTTCTTAAGAATGTACACCCACAACTTTCTACTGAAATCATCAATGAAAGTAATAAAATATCTATTACCTCCTAAAGAGACGAGATATAGTGGTCCGCAGATGTCAGTATGAACAAGTTGTAATGGTGCCTCCGCTCTCCACGACTTTCCATTGGGAAAAGGAAGTCGTGTTTGCTTGCCAATTATGCAAACTTCACAAGTATGACTTGGTAGATCGATTGTTGGTAAACCTCGTACCATGCCGGCTGTGGATAGTAGCTTCAGGCCGCTGAAATTTAGATGACCGAAGCGAAGATGCCACCTCCATGACTCATTCTTCATGAGTCCTTGAAAACACATCTCAACTTTTGTGTTTAGATGCAAGGGAAACATGTGGTTCCTTGTCATCTTAATACAAGTTATAAGACCTCCTTTTTCATTTTTCAACCAAAGGTGGTTATTCTCCATATATACTTTATATCCTTTTTCGAGTAATTGACTGATGCTGAGAATATTACTTTTCATGTTAGGAATATAATAAACATCAGAAATATACTCGGGCTTACCATCTGTTTGATAGATTTTGATATTCCCTCTGCCTTCAACGGAGAGTTTTGAAGAATCTCCCAAGCTCACACTTCCATGAACTCCTTCTGCGAGTTCCATGAATAGTTCTTTCTTCCCGCACATGTGGTTGCTAGCACCCGAGTCAAGGTACCAAACATCATTCTGAACACTTGAATCATCATGAGCAAGAAGAAGAGTAGAGTTATTACCTACGTCATTTGTTACTTCGGCAAGATTGGTAAGATCTTCAGTTCTATGCCAACAATCCGAGATATAGTGTCCAAATTTTTGACAGTTGTAGCATTGGACGTTCTTGTTGTTTCCACGTCCAGATGTAAATCTTCCCCGATTGCTTCGTCCTCGACCTCTGAAGCTTTGGAACTCCACTTGATTTTGAGTGGTTCGTTGTTGGGGACCACGTCCCCTACCTCTGCCACTACCATGACCTCTACTATGTGAGCCACGATCATTTAGAGTCAGCTTTGACTCTAATGCTTGTTCCAAGACTATAGAACCAGTCTTCTTTTGCATGCGTTGCTCATGAACTTGGAGGGATCCCAAAAGCTCCTCTATTGAGATCTCCTCCAAATTCTTAGACTCCTCAATTGCCGCCACCACGTGCTCGAACTTTGATGTGAGGGATCGCAGCAATTTCTCCATCACTAGGATGTCCTCCATCTTCTCTTCATTTCTCCTCATTTTATTCACAATTAGAAGTAATCGTGAATAATAATCGGAGATTTTTTCTTCATCTTTCATTTGAGCGGCTTCAAGATCGCCCCTCAAAGTTTGAAGGCGAATTCGCTTCACCACTCGACTCCTTTGTAGATGGTAGCAAGGATTCCCATGCTTCCTTGCTCGTCGTTGCTTCGGCAACTCTCTCGAAAGTAGACTCGTCCAACCCTTGATAGAGTAGAAAACGAGCCTTGCTATCCTTCTTTCTTTACTCTTTAAGAGCGTTCTTCTCTTCGGCGGTGTAGGCGGCTTCTACCTCCGGTGTGGGTTCCTTAAACCCATCAAAGATTAGCTCCCACAACTCTTGAGAACCAAATAGAGCTTTCATCTGAATTGACCAACTCTCATAGTTATCTTTCAATAACTTGGGCACTTGTAAATTGATGAGATTGTTGGTGGAGGCCATGAGGAGAAGAGGAAATGAAACAAAAATTGAATTGGCTCTGATACCAATTATTGTATACAAGTCGACGGACTAATATACTATAATCTAAAATTTTAAGTGGAGAATGGATCTTATTCAACTTTTGTTTCTTGTTTGCTTGCTTGATTGAAAAAAACAAAGAGATACACTAGCCTTTTATAGGCTTCAAAACTTACAAGAATACCAACCTCCAAATTTATGATGACTCATGATGATGACTCTTCATTCCTTCTAATTGAAGATGATGACTCACTTGATGCTGACTCCTAATTCATGATGACTCATCATTTCTCTAAATTGATGATGATGACTCTACATTCCTTCTAATTAAAGGTGATGACTCTTTATTTCTCTCAATTGATGATGACTCCTAATTGATGATGACTCATCATTTCTCTAAATTGAAGATGATGACTCTTTATTTCTCTCAATTGATGATGACTCCTCATCTTTCAAAAAAGATATTTTTATTTGATATTCCAACAGACCAATACTTACCAGAACTTTTGAGATCAGAAAGAGAACAATCATCAATGAACTGTTAAAACTCTACACTTGTGCAAAAAACAAGCTTATTGCCTCCCATCTCCTCATCCAAGAATCTTGCCATATTATAGTTCCTAAGAATAACCCAAGGTTTATGACCATAAGTTTGACAGATAGCTCTCAACTCCAGCCAAAAGAAGTTCTCTTAGAGAAGACAGTTTTCCCCATAAACAACGGATAAAAACTATGCTCAAGCCCCTTTTATTAGTAGCCTGGACAGTAATATGTTTGAGTTCCAGCTGTCCCAGATTCTCCCCTTGCTAGAGTAATCATAGTTTTTTTTTTTTTTTTTTTTTTGGGATAACCAGAACATATAGAACCAGAAAAAAGAAAACCGAAAAAAGAAAAACTACGTAGCATTCAATTGCACATCGATACCCATTTCAAGTGAGATCTTACTAGAGTAATCATAGTTATTCACATGATCCCAATTTACAAGAATTTTTTTTTTTTTGGTAATTCTGTTGGATTTATTGGGTCTCACCTCAGGGCTTGTTTGGTTGTCGTAACTGGCCGTAATTCGTAACTCATAATTGGTAAAGTCTTTTACAGTTGTAAATGAGTTACATGCATGTAAGCTTTATGGTGTTTGGTTGGTAATATAAAGTTGTAAGTGGAAAAGTGTATTGTGTTTTACGGTGTTTGGTTGTCGTAATGTGTAAGTCGTAAGTGAAAAAGTTGACCACAACATTAACTATTTGGTGATTTAAAAAGTTTTAATATTGCAAATAAATATTAAAAATGCTAAATATTAAAAAAAATTAATATGAACATAAAAAAATAATACAAATTTGCATCACCACAAAATTAACTGTAACTGGACTGTAAGTGAGTGATAACTGGGTTGCAAGTGAGTGATAATTGGGTTGTGTAAGCCTTTTACGAATTACGGTCCAAACAAACGCCGTAGTTGTAACTGGGTTGTAAGTCATTTACGAATTACAGAGTTTTACGCGAAACAAACGGCTTAGTGTCGCAGAAAGCTGGGTAAGTCCAGATCAGTGTTAAATGAGCCCAGACAATGCTCAGTTTTAAGTAAATTAGAAATAAGCCCAAGCAAATTTCAGGCCCACAGAGAGCTAAAGGGCTCGATTGGATGGATCGAGCCAGCTTCCCAAGGGGACAGCGGTTCCGTAACCATCGCCTGGCCCCGGCTCCCGATGCCACGTGGGGACGGAGCCGGTAGCTACGAAGCAGAGACGCGCACAGTTCCAAATATCCCCAATCCTTCTGCGATTTGCAGTTTTGCATATTAATGAGTAGTGTAGCCTGCCTGAGAGAAGTCCAGTGAAGCGCGACTGACCTTACATTTTCACTTTCTCTCTCTTTTCTTTCTCTCTTCTACTCTTGGGCTGCTCCTGAAGAAACAAAGGTAAGCTCCGTTTTCTCTCTGATGTTTCTTTTTGCATTGATTACTGTTGTAGAATCGATGGGTTTTTGGTGTAATCTTGTTGCTCTTCTGTGCCCTAGATTGGAAAGAATGAGGTCCGCTTGTGTGATTTTTTTTCTTCCTTACTTTTCTTTTATGAGCTTCCTTGACTTCGAATCCGAAGTCTTCTGTGGCCGGGAATGCTGCCCTAGAGTCTTGATTGTTAGGACGGAGATCCTGAGGTTGGAGAACAAGAAAAAAGAAAAGAATGAGAGTAAGGAAATAATGTGGGTTTGGCCTTCGTTTCCTCGAATTTGTTTTGAAACCTGTCTTCGATTAAGATTTTGGTGGAAATTGGAGAAGCTTTTTTCCGCGAGAGCTCAAATGGCTTCTAGTACAATTATGGGACGTATATGTTAAAGTAGAGTGGATGCTTTATATAATAGGGCTCAAGCAACTATTGCATAGAAAATGCTATAAATGCGAATATTGGTGTTGAAAGAATATAATTTCACAATCTTTTTTCTGGAAAATTTATGGATTGTAGATGAGGTGTTCTTTTGTAGGATGTATGATTGGAATTAACAATGTAAGGTTGAACTGCAAATGTGCTCTAAATCACTGTATTGCTACATGTCAAAACCTCGGTGATCTTCATCTTTTCTTGATGTAATTTTTTAACCTTGACATTGTTAGACTCATTAAGTCCAGCCTGAGTAATAAGCTGGAAGAGTTGATCTGTATACGCATTAAGCAATCATGTTTTGCTTCGATTGTGTCACTGGAGTTGAAGACTATGCTAGTATTATGAAGGAAGATAGCAAAAGACCTCTCGTGTCAACACTACATCTCTCATGTGTTGTACGTAGGATAACAACCTCTCTGAGGAATCCACCAACTAGGCGGAGACTGATGCAGCCGGAAATGTAACCAACACGACAAGAACAGAAAACAATAGTGAAAAGCAATCAACACAGTATTTAACGAGGTTCGACAACGTGCCTACGTCCTCAGGGCAAGGGAGAGATTTTACTGATTCAGCAATCAATACAAACTAATACAGAGGAATACTTGAGGGAACTTTCAGGGATACAATATATGAGGTCTCTAGCCCTTATTTATAGCCACAGAGTCTTAGGGATTTAGGAAACCCCAATTGGATTTGACTCCAAACAGGAAAGGAGTTCAAATCCTAAAAGGAATTCAAATCCTAAAAAGAATCCAAATCCTGAAAGGAGAAATAATTCACCTGTTAGGAAACTCCAATTGGATCTGACTCCTTTTTAGAAACGAATTGCGAATCCAAGTTGGATTCCACAAGCTTCATCAAGCTTTCATCTCTTCTATCTTCTCTCTCCCTACAATCTCCACCTCGGTGAAGATTTTTCAAATCTGAGCCGAACTCCAGCGAACACCAATATATTACCTGGAGAAATCGACACACGATCTCGGTGAAATCGACACACGATCTCAGCTTGTGCACTCTGAACGAAATCGACACACAATCTCGGCGAAATCGACACGATCTCGGCTTGGCCAATAGCCGAAACTTGTTCCTTTAAACGAATCGCCAGTACACGTACAATTGATTTTCACTGATCTCAATAGATTCAAACTGAGTTTGTCGTTGCCACCTACAACTCTCACCAAACTCCAATATCAATTGTTGGCTTTCACCTTCAGCTCAGCTATCCAACCGAAATGCACCATACATGCGTTCCCATCACTTCACCTTAGGAGAAATACCATATGAGCCAATCAACGAATGTCTCTTACTCAGCAACTTCATGACCTCACGAAGAACTCATCAAGAGCCAACACTGACTCTCTAATTGACTGGCTCTCTCCAGTCTACATGTCTTCAGCTGACGGTCTAACCAAGTCTGAGTTGAGCACACCGAACACCATCATTGGCTCAACAAATTGGATGCACTCCCCTTCTATGCAAGCTCAACTGTCTTCTCACAAGAAGATCATCTATTCATCGAGATTACAACACCTCATCTCTACGTGAAGTCCCAATCGGCCTCTCGAGAACCCAAACAACTTCATACAGGTTGCGTCAAAAAATGTGGCTGCATCTTTACGGCTGCCTACGTACCTTGTCGAAAGGATCAAGCCAACCGTAGCTCACTTAAATGAGCTCCATCAAGCTCAAGCACCTGTACCTGAATTTTCAGCAACGAATCTATCTGGCTGAGTCATATGAACCTCCTCACTACCGTCATGGAGAACAACAGCCTTCAACTTGAGCTTGTTGCGGTCACAAGCTTGAGATTCATGCTTCTTCACCCACGTGCGTGGTTTTACCTTGGTTCCAATGGCTGCAAACAATTCGATATTCTCATTTATGTCTTTAACCTGTTCAGTATCAACCCTGCTACATGATCTCTACCTGGTGTCACATCCGGTGAAGTTTTCACTGATACCGAACCAACTGGAGATGGTGGAGTAGCATCAACCTCCACCTGCTGCGATACTTCCATGGTCTTCGTCCTCTCCATCTGCTGAGAGATGGTAGACTTCAACACTGAAGTCCCATCAAACGTGACATGCCGACTCAACACGATCTTCTTGTTTTCGCGGTCCCATAGCCTATAGCCTTTCATATTTCTCTTGACACCCAAAAACACAAACTTCTTTGCTCGCGGATTCACCATGCCATCTTTGGCACTGAAGTAGGTCGGACTTCCAAATTCCTACAGCAAACCATGATTTTGAGCAGCTTTTCCAGACCAAATTTCCAATGAAGTTTTAACTCCTACGCAGTCGATCCATTTATGAGATGGCTAGCATACACAATTGCCTCAGCCCAAAACGATTTGTCTAATCTTGCATTAAACAACAAGCATCGAACCTTCTCCAGTAAGGAACGGTTTATTTTCTTAGCGAACCCATGTATACCTTCTGTGAAGTGAGTACCAATACCAGTGTTCTGGCTAAATCGTAGGAATTGGTTCATGTTTCTTTCAACTGTCAATCTGTAGCTCCTTGATTTTCCTACCTGTCTGCTTCTCCATTCTTCCTTTCCACTTTACCAACATATCTAGGGCCTCACACCTTTGTCTCATAGGATATATCCAACAATGCCTAGATAAATTATCAATAAAAGAGACAGTATCTGTGACCTCCAAGCGATGAAGTCTTAGTAGGTCCCCAAACGCTTACGTGAACACAATCAAGAAGACCTTCAGAGTGGTGAGTACTGGTGCTGAATTTCACCTTCTTGTCCAGAACGCCGTGTTCACCCGCCAAGTTGCAGGTAGCAGCACCTTTAAATGATCCCTTCTTTGCTAGAGCTTGCAAGACTTTTCACCTCCTTGTTCGACCTTCACATGTCAGAACTTTGTGCAACCATCATCTGAAGAACTAGAAGTCTCCACCTGACCTGTAACCGTACTACCCTTTAATTAGTAGAGATTGTTCTGGCAGACGCCCTTCATCACCACCATTGAGCTTTTGATCATATTGAGAACATCTCGTATAGATATCACAAGACCCAATGCTTCCAAAGCGCCAACAGAGATAAGATTCCTTTTGAGTTGAGGTACATACCTCACCTCCTTCAGTTCCCGTACTATTCCATCAACCATTTTGACACGGATTGTACCTATCCCTTCTATATTACACAGATGATCATCACCCATGACCGTGTAACATCCATCTAGCTTCTCAAAGCTAGAAAATCACGCCCTGTTCGGGCACACATGATAGATAGCTTCGGTATTTAAGATCTACTCAGTATTATCTGAGTAATAATAGTAGGAGTGGTAATAGAGAGAGAATACCGATAAGTCTGAATCCGATCCATCCGCCTGTGCGAGATTTGCCTCGGTCTTTGACTCTATCTTCTTACCTTTGGCCTTCGGGCAATCAACTTTTCAGTGCCCTAGCTCCTTGCATAAGGCGCACTGATTCCTCTTCAGATCTCTGAAGCCTAATTTGGACTTCGATCTTCCCTGATCATCTCTTCCATTCCTTTTGGAACTCCTGCCTCTTACCGTCAATGCCTCTGCTATTATGTTCCCCGAAGAAGACAGTCTATCTTGTCTCCTTGCTTCATAACTCACAAGAGCAGCAGACAGCTCACTGCAGTTAAGAGATTTTCTTCCATTGATTAATGTAAGAGTAAAGGTCTCATACTCTTCCCTAGGAAGAGAATTAAATAGGATTACCGCCTTATCCTCTTCATCGATCTCCACATCCACATCAACTAGATCTGTAAGAAGCTTCGTATAGCGATTCAAGTGTTCATTGATGAAGCATCCTATTTGCATCTGAAAACTATAAAGCTTACTCTTCAACTGCAACTGCGATTCTATGCTTTTCGTCAGATACTTCTTCTCTAGGATCTTCCACAGTTGCCTCGCAGATGTCTCATGTAACATATGATACTTGATGTCTTGTGTCAAACAAGACCTGATCAAGCCACACGCCGTTCTGTTCATCTTGTCCCAATCTTCTTCAGTTGTTGATGTCGCTTCTCTATCCGTGGAGTGTCCTCGAGGTTTGATGCCGTCAGCGCATCCATCACCTCACATCACACACCGAAGTTGTTCGTGCCGTTGAACTTCACATCAATCCTCAGCGGATGTGGATTTATGGATTTTCTCGATGATGTACCTTCTTCAGCCATCTTCTCAACTGATTCCTCAAAGCAATGCGGAAATAAATAGAGTTAGATAAAACAAACTGGATAAAAATAGGATCTTTACCTCCACGCGAAACCTTCGAAGAGTTTCCGAAGCAATCTACTCCTCCAAATTGATTCCTTGAGCAATCTACACGCTGTTTTGAAATCGACACACGATCCCATAAACAGTCCCAACGTTGCTCCGAGATCGACACACGATCTCCGCTAAAAAGAAACTGATGTCCTTGGAATCAACACACGATCTCACGACGAACCTGGAATGCTTTTATACCAATTGTTGTGTGTAGGACAACAACCTCTCTAAGGAAACTACCAACCAGGCGGAGACTGATGGAGCCGGGGATGTAACCAACACGATAAGAACAGAAAACAATAGTGAAAAGCAATCAACACAGTATTTAATGAGGTTCGGTAACGTGCCTACGTCCTCAGGGCAAGGAGAGATTTTATTGATTCAACAACCAATACAAACTAATACAGAGGGATACTTGAGAGAACTTTCAGGAATACAATATATGAGGCCTCTAGCCTTATTTATAGCCACAGAGTCTTAGGGATTTAGGAAACCCCAATTGGATTTGACTCCAAATAGGAAAGGAGTCCAAATCCTAAAAAGAATTCAAATCCTAAAAGGAGAAACAATTTACCTGATAGGAAACTCCAATTGGATCCGACTCCTTTTCAGAAACGAAGTCCGAATCCAAGTTGGATCCACAATCTTTATCAAGCTTTCATCTCATCTATCTCCTCTCTCTCCCTACATCATGTTCCGCTGCCACTCTCCTTTATTTTTCCTTTCCTCCTATTTTTTTTAAAATAAAGATTTCCAATGATGAACATTTGAGCTAAATGATGGTGAATTAAATGATGAAAACTGAAACTTGAAAAGATGAGTTTAGGAGTCCTATGGGACTAAATCTCCTAGCGGCAATCGGTGAAAGTTGTCTTAAAGCATGCTCCACACCTCTGTAATCAATTAAAGTAATAAATAATGCTGATTTACATTAACTTCATATACTGAAGAAGTTACATATTACTTATATCCCATAAGTGTTTCATTGAATTACTAAGAATTAAAAATGCCAATACTTTTCCAGGCTAAAAATCAATAATAATGAATATCCAGGCTAAAATCAACAACCATGAAAACCATAAAGTTCGTATAAAATCATTAATGAACTTTTAAAACTTCAGATGCCAATGCTACCAAAATCCTTTAGCAATACTTGTTCCATATGGTAGTAAGAATGCTTGTGTGTATGCTTTGTCAAAAACTTACGATTTTTTTATATGACTACAGCAGTGTTCTAAATAACCCCGATATTGCGCCGATATTGCGTTTACGGCACCTAGCTGCAATGATTTGGCACATTCAAACTGATATAGCGTTTTTCATCCAAAATCGCCGATAAATAGGCATGGACCCTATATATCGGCCGCAATTTTGGCGATTTTGGACCCGATATAGCGTTTTACACTCAATTTCTAGGTTAGGTATTTGGGTAATTCGAGTGATATGGCAATGTGACATTTTTGAAGATTCTACACTTGGATAGTGATTATGGATTCATAGGCTTAATATAAGTTATCGAGTTAAGTATATCTTAAACATATAAGTATGATGTTTTATATAAAGTTATATAATTTATGCATATATTATCTTATTGAGATGCGATTTAAGAGAAGAAGATATGTATATTTACAATCCGATTTTGACATCCGATTTTTGAAAATATCCCCGATATATCCCCATCTCCGATAAATTTTTCCGGCCGATGTAGCCGTTGTGGCCGCTATTTAGAACACTGGACTACAGTAATTTTCGAGAAAATTTACTATAACATACTAGCCAATGGTTTGTGTGTGCCTAGATTGTCAAGAGTATCACTTTCTTCACTATTGAATATACTCCAAAGGACCACTTGTACCCACCGGTGTACTCCAAATGAGGCTATTAATCATCTTATCATATAGTCATAGTCATGTACTCCTAAGAGTTTCCTCTCCATAGATGTCTTTTTTAGAGGCACTAATTGCTCATGGCCAAAGGACTGTAGTTTGACCACTTATTCACGCACTTCAACATTATTGACTAGTTATAGGTTCCCTGACATCCATTCAACTAGAGACCATGGTTTAAAATCTAGGTATTGATATATCGGACAATATTTTTTAGTATCATTACGGCTATATCCACCTGGTTATCACCCAATTTTATATATTATAGGGTTAATATTGTATTGGGCACCTAAAAACCAAACATGAGATTCCTGATATATAGCGAAATTGGCTGATATTTGAAACCACGTATAGGATCACTTATCAAGTATTTTTTTAACATATAAAAACCATACAATATAACTTGTATAATGGATAGGGACATGGATTTAGGACTTCGGACCTACACTGGGAGGCGTCTCCACATTTCATCGTTATTGTTCGAGTAGGGCATGTGGACTCGAGTCAGACCGACCAGTTATCTTAGCTGCTTTCATTTATTTTTAGTTGTTTTTAGTTTTGGTTATTTAGTCCTATATTGGTTGTAGTAGAACTTATTCTTTTGATGTAGGTTTATTTAAGGCCAAGACTACTATTGTTATTCTCAGTTTTGGATGAATTAAAATTGCTTTTCATAAGCTTTGTAGCCTGTATGCTTTGGGTGAGAAACCTTAGGGAGAATCCCTATTATGTTGGTTCCCCATCATCTTGGTATCAGAGCTCTAATCCTGAATTCTTTCGAAACAAAAAAAAATTTCCTGCAAATATAAAACAAACCCTTTTCTTTCCCCTACTCAAAAGCCCACTGCTACCATTCACACCTCATCACCGCCCTCCTCTCCTCCTGGTTGCGCAAAAGACTTCAATAAATGAGATCTTCATCCCCACTTCGCCGCATTCACCTCAACCTCGTATTCATCCACGAAAGATTAGATTGATGCCCAATCATAGAGATCAGATCTCGTCAAATCACAAAATTCCTCCTTTCTCTCTAAGCAGAGGTCTCCTCGGCGATCAACACCATCGACTCGAGCCTTCCTCCACTCCGCCTTTGTCGCTAACCCCCACCAGGCTGCCTCCATCAGATCGACACCCGATCATAGAGATCAGATCTCGTTAAATCCACAAAATTCCTCCTTTCTCTAAGTAGAGGTCTCCTCGGTGATCAACACCATTGGCTCGAGCTTTCCTTCACTCCGCCGTCGTCGCTAACCCCACAGGGCCTCCTCTACCTCTCGAAATTTGACGACCCCACCACCTCTCTTCCCGAAGAGGCCCGATCTTGGCCTCCGCCTCTGTCATCAACACCTTGCGATGCCACCACCGGAGATCGACGATGAGCATCGACCCGCTAATCCTTTGTCTTCACCCACCTCCACTATCGACGAATCAGGTCCTGTTCAACGATGATCAACAACCTATCACCTTCGACTGCGACCTCGAGCGCGACACCACCGCTGCACCTTTTGCAAAACCAATCAAAAATTAAAAATTCTAACCTGAAATTTTGTTCCTATTTCTGAATCATCCGCCATAGTCACTGTTTCTTCAAATCTCAATCGAAAACTCATTACTTGTTGATGTTGAAATCAGATCTAATTTGAGATTTTTAATTGGGATTCTAATTTGGGATTTGGAGTGTGATTTGAGCTTCACACGCACAACCAACTACAACAGCTGTGATTTGGGATTCACTGTAGCTTTTGGATCCAGTTGCACAGTAAAGATCCACCAGTTCACCATTGTGCTTTCAGGTGACAGCTTGGTGATCCGGAGTCCGATTTGTATGTTTTCAAGCCGTTGAGTTCGTGAAAGCAAGAGCTTCGATCCAGGTAATCGAGATCAAGTATAATTTTCTTTGAACTGAAATTTTTTGAGTACCACTTTAATTCTCATTATAATTTCATTGATTAACTGTTGTCCACCAAAGTGTGAGGGTGTATCTGATTAAATTTTACTTGCACATCTCAATATTAACTTAGGGACTTGCTAAAAACAAAACGAAGATCGAAACAGTTGCATAAAATTAATTTTTACAATATTTTGAAGTTCATTGCAATATTATTACACCACTGTCTCTGTTTTAAACTTTTAAGCTTTTCAGGAAACTTCATTTGTTTCATCGCGTGCATTGCTTCGCCGAACTGTTGCTGATTCTCTTCATCTCATGCATCCTGCACATTGCATTAGAGTCTATTAGTTGCATATAGGAGATATTAGATTGCATTCGTAAAATATAACAAAAAGATAAATAAGCATAACCCAAGCATTTAGAACATAGCAATAGTTTAGTTGTGCATGCCCGCTCGTAATGGCAGAGACTCATGTTGGTGAAGCCAGTGTCATTATGAGTTTTAATCCGAAAACATCTAGTACGTTTATGAATCCCAACCTCCTCACCATCCTTGAAGACATTAAAGCCCAACTTAACAACTTAGGTCAAAGAATGGTTAGGATAGAAAATTATCGTCGTGATGGAGATTGTCAACCCAGCTCACGCTAGGAAGATAGTCCCTAAGAATCATGACCGTCACGAAGATGATGAACGGTACCTAAAGAACATCAAGTTGGAGGTGTCAAACTTCGACGGTCGTTTGGACCCAAAATATTACCTGATTGGATAATGAGTCTAGAGATATTTCAAGTGGAGTGAGATGTCCCAAGAGCGACAAAGTCGCTTGTGACAAAGTCGCTTTGCTGCCATGAAACTGGTTGGACAAGCTGCGTACTATTGGTCAAATGTCGAGAGGTTAATGGCCATCAGGAGGTAAGAACCTGTTCGAACGTGGGAAGAAATGAGAGCTGAATTGAATCAAAAATACTTTCCAATCGCATTCCAGGATCAACAACTCGACAAGTGGAGCATGCATAACCAAGGGAATCAATCTGCTGTTGAATATATTGAAACTTTTAATGAGTTCCTGACTCGATGCAGTGGATTTGTTGACGAATCCCCAACAGTGACCCTCTTTAGGTTTAGGTCTGGCCTTCGTGAAAATCTCTATAGGGAACTTTTTGCACGAGGTGTTTGTGATCTAGAGCATGCGTATCAAATAGTTCGAGACCTAGATGTTTCTCGAGGATCCTACTTTCAGGACAACTTAGACTATAAGAGCCAGTCCACTAAGTCCAACTTAGAGCAATCACTAAGTCCAACCTAGAGCAATCAAAGTACAAGGACAGTGTACCCAGACCAACCATCGCACTCAACAATATTATAAATGTCGGGGTTATGGTCATGTGGAGAAGGCTTATCCTAGCAAATTCAAACCCTTCTATTTGGGTGAGCAACAAGATCAGGAAAGGGAAGATACACAGAATGAAGTGTACATAGGTAACGAGGGTAGTGACTCTGATGGTGCAACTGAACAAGGGGAACTTCTCTCCTCTATTCAGCGCATCAATGTTGTAAGGTGTACCCTATCTCAACCTAACGAAACTGACGACTGGCGTAGGACCACAATCTTTCACGCTTGGATGAAAACTAGTGTTAAAAACTGTAAAACATTGTTGATAGTGGGAGTTGCATTAATGCTGTGTCTTGCAAGCCAGTCTCCATGGTAGGTTTGGAAGCGGTTCCCCACACTTTTCCTTATAAAGTCTCTTGGGTTAACACAACATCAATTGAAGGGAACGAGAGATGCCTTGTACAGGTGCAATTTGCAACATATAAGGATAAGATTTGGTGTGACGTGCTAGCCATGAGTACTATGGGTCATGTGATTTTTGGAAGACCTTAGTTGTTTGACTTGGATGTCACCTTGATGGGAAAATCTAATACTTGTACTTTTACCCACGAGGGCAACGGATTAAATTGATTCCAAGTCAACCAAAGACCGGGATAGCAGAGAAAAAAAACCTGTCGCACCACAAGGACAAAAATGGCTCAACTTGATTAGCCCTAAGGAGTCTAAAAGAGAGGTAGTGCATGGTAATCGACCTAGACATCTTATAAATTTGAGTCCTAGGACACAACAACATACTAAAGTGTGAGTCTGCTACATCATTTGTGTACCATATTCATAAATTGCATAAAGAGAACACTCCAATTCAGAAGAGAAATGCAAACGATAAAGCTTATGTAGATTTGTTTAAAAGAGCTCGAGACTTTAACGTAGGGACTGTGTAATGATTCGGATACATCCGAAACAGTATCCCTCTAGTACTGTGAAGAAATTGCATGGCCTGGTCAAAATTTTGAGAAGGATTAATTCTAATGCATATATAGTAATTTTTTCACCTGATTTTAGTATTAGTCTTTCTGTTAATATAGAAGATCTGGTTGCTTGTAAAGGTCCAATATTTTTTTTCCTGATAAATCTCTGTTGAATAAAGCTTCCCATGAGCCTACTTTTGAGAGACCCTCCTTAGCCCCACTCCCCAAAGAAAACCCAACTGCATAGCAGAATAAATTGATGAAATTATTAATGATCAGATTGTCTCTACCAGGGATGATGGGTACAAAAAGTTTCTAGTTCATTGGAAAGGACTACCTGATTCTGCGAATTCTTAGATTGATCGAGTAGAGCTCCAACGATTGGACCCAGATCGCCTAAAGTACTACAAGAACTGAGGAGGCCTACACTCGATAGGGTTGAGTTTTTCCCAACCCTGGGAGAATGATGGGGACATGGGTTCGGGACTTCGGACCTACACTGGGAGGCATCGCCACATTTCATCGTTATAGTTCGAGTAAGGCATGTGGACTCGGGTCAGACCGACCAGTTATCCTAGCTGCTTTCATTTGTTTTAGGTTGTTTTTAGTTTTGGTTATTTAGTCCCATATTGGTTGTAGTGGGACTTCTTCTTTTGATGTAGGCTTATTTAAGGCCAAAATTATTATTGTTATTCTCAGTTTTGGATGAATTAAAAATTGCTTTTGATAAGCTTTGTAGCCTGTGTGCTTTTAGTGAGAAACCCTAGGGAGAGAATTCCTATGATGTTTGTTCCCCATCAATAACCCTAATCTTTTCAAGGATGCATCACAAGTGAAAACATTTGTATAAGAGGATAGTTTTAATCATTTATTAGACAAATTGTCGATACCCCCAAAGAAAGCATGCACAATAATCTATAAAAGAGTCTGAATACTAAGAAATGAATTATAATAATCATTTGAAAATGCCAATTTTAAAGCAACGGAAAACTCTTGCATTTAAACAAGTTGATTATCATGTCATCAAGAAAATTAAAGAGGCTAGATTCAGTTACATGGTAACAGGTACTCTATTTTTGGCCTCATACGCATGTCGGGTACAGGTCGGATACGGATTCGGGTCCGACACGGCTTCGACGCGGGGTCGGACACGTCCAGCCGTGTGACCGTGTCCGAACCCAAAAAAGGCAAAAAATCAACCAAAAATCGGGTTTGGTGTTGCGTATCGGGTGTGACTAAAAAGATATAATTGGTTTCTTCACCCACTAACCCACGTAAAACCCTATCCCCCATCCTGATCAATTCCCGCTTTCTTTCTTCTTCCCCTTCGCTCTTCGAAGAAATCCATCGATCTCAACGAAGCTGCTCAAGATCTTGACGAAGCTTCTCGTCTTGCTTTCCAATGCCGTTATCAAAGGTCCGCTCTCGTCGACGGAGCTCCAATCTCATGACAAAGCTCCTCGTCTTGCTTTCCAACCCTGATGAACTTCTGATCTGGATTGAGGCTGTGTAGAGATGACCGTATGACGACGAGGAAGAAGTTGAGCTGGATGCTCTCTTATTCCCGCCTCTATTCTTCTTGTAAAATTTGAATTGGTGCTTACCTTTTCTGTGTTCTTGTTTTTGAGTATCACTGAAATTTGATCCATTGCTTGCTAAAATCTTCTAATATGACAATGTGATTTGAAAACTATTTCAAGATATTATATTCAATAGTAGCTTGTAAAGTGGTCGGTTTTGCTGTTGTTTTTTTTGCTGTTTTTGTTGCTTTTTTTTCCTTGCTGCAATGTGATCGGTTTACAGTCATGCAATGTCTCTTCTTGTTGCAAAAATATTTGTGTGTACAGAATCTATCAAATAACTATCAGCTGCAAGCTACAAAGTCCGCTACGATTCATCCTTCGTGATTTTGTTGATATATTTCCCACTTTATATGTCCAAATGTATCGTCTGCAGTATAGGATTAAATTTTAGGAGTTATACATCCGGCCTCTTCTATTTTCTGTCTCCAATTTGTTCGTTAATGTAATGTAATGTAATATAATATAATATAGCAGTGCCCCCCTACCCTACATTTTGTAAAATTGCCTTGTACCGTACCCGTGTTGGTGCTTCTCGTTACCCTTAATTCTACTTAGTAAAATTTAGCCTTATTTCTACTTGGTAAAATTTTCATCATGATGTTAAATTAATAACATGAAAGCATTGATATAATGCATTTCTTATTATGCATTAGTTTGTGAGCTATTAAGTCCACAATGGCCTAAGTTGCAACGATTTGTCACCACATTCTACTTTCGTGAAATCTAGTCCCTAACAACATGCATCAATCCCTATATGCTTCATACAAATTTCTCTATAACGATGTTGAAAAAGCGATAGCTTGAAGCAAAGCACTTCACCTCCTAAGAGCTAAAAGCTTAAATAGCATAGTATAAATCATAAGCTACACGGTTTTTTTTTTAATATACAAAAAATTAAAATAATCCCAGATAAAGTTATTAAATAGGAAAAATATTCTAAAAATAATAAAATATTCTAAAACCGCCACCACATATATTTTTAATATATAAAGCCAACACTCGTACCACCACACGCACACAACTATTCGAGGTACATTTGGGCATTATGAAAACTCAAGCTATGCCTATCACAACAGATGGTTCCATTCAAGAAGAAGCCAAGGAAATTAAGGATTCTTTCCAAAGAAATTTGAGAGTATCAACATTAGCTAAATTAACTATTGCTGGAGCTGTTTGGTACATTTAGAAGGAAAGGAATAGGAAAATATTCCATCAGGAAGAAATGAGCAAAATTCAGAGATTTCAACAGCTGCAGGACATTAAAATTCTGATGCAGAATTGCAAATGGGAGACAGGAAATATACCCTTTCATATGCAGATTCTTCAAAATTGGGATTTTGGATAAATGCTTATGTATGGAGAGTTTTGAGAATGTCATGCACATGGCTTTTTAGGATTGCAAAATGTTTTGAGGGTGAGGAAATGTTTATGCTGGTATCCTTATACTTGTTTATCCTATATAGGTGAGTGATGCTTGGTTAACTAAGTTAAGGGTGACGACCATGATCCTCTCCCCTTTCTTCAGCTTAGGTGGGTAATCACATCTTCTGGTTAGGATAATTATATTATAGAGTTTTTGAAAAATAAAAATTAATAAAATACAATGTTTAATGTTAAAAAAAAATGCAAAGGTAGAAAGAAAAACCAATCTATAAAAACCAGTAGTAACCCACTATGACCAATACCTAACAACAATATCTAACAACAATTATAAAATAGAGAAATAAAATAGGAAAATAAAACCAAGAAAAAGTCATTTATAGTTTACATGTGTTCACTATCATGAATTAGGGTTCATGGAAGTCAGAAAGTGGTCGCTAAGGCTTCATCAAAGTAGATTGAGGCTAAAGCCATAGATCAAGGTCAAAGAGGCTCGCTGTCAAGGATTGAGGTCTCTTAATGGAAGACTAGGCCTTTCCGTCAAAGATAGGTACTGATGTGAAACGTGTCTGCGTGCAAGACAAAATTGAACTTCACAATGTTCCACTAAAATTATGTTCTTGAGTAGGAAGATAGTTAAAACTTGTAATGCGAGAGATGTGTTTCAACAAAAGTTGTAAATGCATGTTGTTCTAATCCCAAGCAAATTAGCACAATACTTATTTGTGATGGCGCAGTTGTGCGATCAATATCAACGATCAGAAATTACAAGAGTAACAAATTCTCATAGCTCACAATATATAATACTATATATATAGTGGACAACATATAAAATCGATAAAACATAAGAGAATTATTATCACGAGTTGCAAATAAATATTGTGTCCAGAAAACGTATTTACTGAGGATCACGTTGACCTTAGTGTCCTGCTGGTGTGTATCTATGTCTTTTACGAGTCCAACGCTTCGAGAAACACACGAATTGGACTCTGGATGATCGAGAAACAGCTCGAAAACCACAACTCAAACGCTAGTTGGTCTGTTTTGCAACCGGGTCTGCCTGTAGTTGCAGATTCAGGTCTGTGGAGCTGTTGGGTCAGATCTGCATGCGGATCGAGCGCTGGTGCTAAGCGAGTCAGGTCGAATTGCTATCAGGTTTTAGAATTTACACCCAGTAGTTGTGGGTTCAGGTTCGGGTCGGGTTCTAATTTGAAACTGAACACGTACTCTGTGATTGAGTTGAAGCTGTAATCCCGTGCTGTTATCGCGCTGGCGACTTGGTGGGAAGTAAGACAGCAACTGCGGTGGTTGGGCGGTGGCTCTCATTGGTGAGGTGGCGCTCGCGGTTGGTCAGTGCGAGGAGAGGATGAAGAGATGGGTTCGAGTGTTGTTGACGAAGAGGGTGAGAAGATGGTGCTGTTGTTGGTTGTTGGGTTGAGGCGGTGGGGGATGGGATGCAGGTGAGGGAAGCGGCAGAGGCAACGGGGAAAGGAGGCGTCAGCGGCTGCGGGCGTGCTGTCCGCGGTTGGTACTGAGGCAGAGAAAGAGCAGGGGTAAGGGGCGCGGTTGCGACAAGGAGGAGAGGGGAAGTCGGTGTGAGAAAGGGAGGACGAGGCCGGTGAGCGCGGTGCGACTGGAAAGAGAACAGGGGAAAGAGATGGGTTAGCTACAGGGAGGAGGGGGTGGGTGTAGGGGAGTTGGCGGCGGCGCACGTGGGGAGAAGGGAGAGAGAGATTAGGGTTAGGGTTTTATTAAAGATAATTAGGAATTAATCCTAAAACTCAAATAATCACTCACAAATTTATTCAAAATGCAACATTTCTTTTATTGATAGCAGAGGAGCCTTTAAATAGGCTTTACAAAGTCTAATTTCCAGACCACAACGATGTGGTACTAAACTTCAAAATAAAAGAAAAATAACTAAAAAATAAAAAATCAAATAAAGCGAAAATACATAATGACTCGGACTACTAAAACCATATCTATGTGACACGTCCTCGTCTTCTCCGATGCACGCACCAGGGTTGGATGTCGCATCAAGTACCTAAGAATTGGTTGTGGTTCCTAGCCATAGCCACTCAGGATAACGCTTTGTCGCTTGTGAGAGAAGAAAGCCCTTGCTTGTTGACTAAGATATGTTGAGGAAGCTCCTTTTGACTCACTTGAGTAATAAGAATATTAATCGAAATATCATAGTGCAGCTAAGCTATGCTAGATAAACACATTGTAACATACACTATTTTAAAATAGCTGATTACGACATTGTTTACACACTCATCAAGGTTTACTACACACTCCCTTTGACCCACATACACAAGTAGGCTTCAGAGCACTTCACTATTTTGTTTGCGCTACAAAGCTAGCTTTTTTCAACATTGATCTATATACTAAATTAGAGAGCAAAAAGACCATAATTTACTAATCGTTAACTCATTGTTTTACATTGATACAACTTTAGTAATGAGAAATCTTGTTATCCTTCATCATGTTCACAGTCGCGGTCTCGGCCGCCGATTCGGCGGGCACCGAGACGGATCAGTCTCCGCGACTCGGATCGGTATCGGGCGATACGCGCAAATGTTACATAGAAAGTTTAAAAAATTCTGAAAAAATCATGACAAATCTTAAAAAATGTAGACATCCACATTCATGTATCGCGTGTCAAAATATATCACCTAGCACACTAAACATAAAGCGAAAATATAAATACACGTGTCGTCGGTAGAAGCATATCAAAATACATGCACAATATAGTAAATTGTACAAACTATATTCATAAATACATACTAATGTAGTTATTTTCACATTGAATTGCGATGAGACACAAAATCATTATCATAATGCCGAGTCGACCGAGTCTACTCCGATTCTCGGCCAAGTCGGTCTCCTCTGAGTTGAGTCGACGACTCGTGACTCGGACTCGTCTCGGAGCGGGCCGAGACGGATACGACTCGGCCGACTCGTCTCCGACTCTGCCGAGACTTTGAACCGTGTCCTTCATTTTAACTCTTAATAGCATGCTTTCTTTACTGAATTTAATCTCTAACCACCTAAGTAGGAGAAACCTATCCTTTTCTTAATTCTTTACGATGGTGGAGTTGTTACTAGCTTGAGCGGTATAATCAATTCCAAATATATAAGGGAGCAAACCAAAGAAAGCAAAATCATGACAAAGTAAATTCAAGTCTAGTACGAGAGGGAAGGCTACGCCTGCATGTATATCCATATAGTTAGTTTTGGATATTAGATATTGGGTATTTAGGTTATTGGGCTTTGTCCCATACCCATACTCAAAGTTATCCTCTATATATTGGTCTTTCTCTCTAATAAAAAATTATGCCTTTTGGGTTTGTTTGCTAACACATATGAATCATACCCAAGAAAGCAAAACAATTCCAGAAAATTATGAGACAGGGAAGCTACTTACCTATTATGAAAATTTCTTTCTCTGTTTCTTTTCTTTATCTTCTCTTCTACCCCTCTCATTTTTTTCACCTTATACTTGTCAGTCCACGTGCGTAACTTACTCCACATCTCTCTCTATCTTCCCCCGTCTCCTCCCTCATCCCCCAGTTCGCCACGTCACTCGAGTTAGGAGATGAGGACAAAGGTAACTCTTTCCTTTTCTTTTTCTTTCCTTAGTTTAGGTTAGAGGTAACTTCTCGTTTTTCTCCACTTGCTGCTTACACTATATCTTTTCTGTAGATGACAATTGTTTATCTACTTTTATGATGTTAAGGTATAGAATATTACCATCACTCTTGAACACAACTTGAGAGTTTTGGTGCAGTGGCGGGACATTAAAATGGTAGCAACCAGTACTGTCGAACATGCATTTGAAAAGCGGATTACAAAAAAAAACATTGCGCAAAAAACTCAATGGCATGTTAGAATATAAAAATCATGTTTCAAAGAATCGACCGATTGCAATACGAATCGGCCGAATCGTTTCGGATTCAACCGTGAGCGATATAGAATTGGAGGTATTTAATATTTAATTAGTATTAGTGAATTTGGTAAAGAACTGGCCCAAGAATAATAGAATTAGTCAGAATTGGTCTAAATTGACTGAACTCAAATTATTCAGTCGATTCCAACACAACTCTTCTCAAACTGTAGCAAATTCATCACTACCTTCCCGTTATCGATTGATTCTATTTTATTCTCATTCCGGTCGATTCCAATCTATCTCTCCCATAATTGAGCAAATTTAGTATTATCTTTCTGGTTATGCATTGTAAAAGTTTGATTAATTGATAACAACTTTACACTATTGCTTGGATTCCATCGGTCATAATCCGACAGCAGAAAACACTGGTGTCAAATTTTATTCACTTTTGATGCCTCATGGGTACAATGATTATTCCCGAGTTTGAAAGAATCATATGCTTACTCTTGTATTCCTTGCCAACAAACCTCAAAAGAGAAAAAATTGAAAAAAATTAAAATTGGTAATTAACCGGAGGAGTTATGGTTGTCGCCATTGTTGTCACTTGAGGTGTAGGCTGAGATCAGGAGAATTCGTAATTGGGTTGAGATCGGGAGATCAAGAGAGATTCTGTTTTTTTTAGTTTATGCATTGTTCATGTAAATACTCTATTTACATTTTAATGTCTTTGTAAATACCGTATTAGTTCTTTGAACCAATTGCTTTGTATTGTAATATTTTGTTTAAATGTGATTTAAATTCCATCAATTATTCTAAAAGAATATTTCAAAATGTTGCAAATTATATGAATAATTTTTTAAATTTTAAATTATTTTTTAATATTTTGATTGAGACTGATATCACTGAGATGAAATGATCGATATAGCTAATATGGTTGATTTCGGTACGTAAAACTACTGATAGATTCCGATTTTAAGATTTCGAACCATGATAAAAATATTACACTCAACACTGAAAACAACTTTAAAGTTTTAGCGTAGTGGCAGATGCATTGAAATGGTATACAAGATTGAAAAATAAATATTAAGCAATTTTTAATTGCTTATGCTGACGCCAAAGTGTGGAATTACTAATTCTCGTGCTGAAGTTTCAAATCAAACGAGCCGGACTGAAAATTGAATTGTACATTTAATGAGAATATTGCGTGAAAAATCAAAATTTATCTCTTTGGATAGGGTTAGAATTTTAGAGATCACCAAACTCAATACTAGAGGAGATTTTATAGATTCTCAAACACAATAGAAGAGGTTTTAGAGATCATTAAACTTAATACAAGATAAGCTTTTAGCGATCCCTAACTCAGGACAAAGGGAGGTATTATTAAAGACCCAAAACTCAGTACTAGGAGGATGTTTTATAGGTTCTCAAACTTAGTAGACGAGGAGGTTCTGGAGATCCTTAAACCGCTTGGCATAGAACAACCAAGTTAAGTAGAAATCAGACCATATAGAACCTATCAATGTGTTCAGGACACCCCATAATATAGGAATTGACTTTTAAATCACAAAAATTAAATTTTAATACAATGATATATGATCAGAACAACCCTAACATAGGAATTGACTTTTAAATCACCAAAATTAGATTTTAATACAATGATATATGATCAGAACAATTTTAGTCGTTCGATTACTAGATTTGTTGCATGTCGCTATTATGTTGTGAATAATGCCGATGAGCATTGGTCGATAGACAGTAACATGTTTGTTTTTCTCTTTTTTGGTGTTGGGGGAGGGGGTGGGCGAAAGAAAGGAATATAAAAAAGAAAGGAAGAGGGAAAAAGGATTGGAAGGAGAAAGAAGAAGAGATGATGGAGACTTGAATCAAAAGCCCTAGGGTAGAATTTGTAGTGAGGGTTGAGGGTAATAGTTTTTATATTCTAACTATGCGCATATGGCTTGGATATAAGCAACATATCCCCTTATAAACATGTTATTTCTGTATAAGACCAGATGGGAGGAACCCCCATCAGAATTATGAAAAGATTCCTAAATCTTATGTAATTTGTATGATATAAATTTATAACTCTTGATTTTAATCATTTATTAACGTAAAAAATTAATAATGCCTTCAGTTATTCATTTAGCTAGTATAGTAAATTTTAAGGATATTACATGCTTCATTTATTAATTGCTAAGCATAGTATTGGACACCTTAATATGTACTTTATACTTTTGTAAAAATGTCGCTGCTTTTCTGAGAGAAATTTAACACCTTAATGTTTTTTTTTGTGTACCATCTTAATTTTATATTTAATGTTTCTATTGTCTCTATTCTGCATGCTTAATGATGTGTTAAGACGTAGTTTACGCATGTGTAGCTGGATTTGATAAGAAACAAATATTGGAAATTACTCAATGACAAAGATATTAAAAAGTACATTTCACTAAGAATATTGCCTTCAACTAGTAAATTAGATCTCACACACATGTGATTCATATGAATAATTATGTTTCTGGCTAAATTGGATGGGGTAATTGATGTAATATGGGTGGATCGCAATCACCTTTAATTTAAATAGAAAAGAAATTAAGGTTTTGGGGAAGAGTTAGAAAGGGGAAATTAGTGTTTGAGAAGAAATAAGAAAATTGGATAAATTTTGGGCTTCACACTCCAATCTCAAGACTCAAAGCCCGAGATTTAACGGAAAAATTTTCATTCATCCATTGACTGCCAATAAGAGAAGTTTTGAGGTTTATTTATAGGTTTTACGAAAGTTCAGTTCAGAACATAACCGATGTGGTACTTAAAAAAACAACTCAAGTTAAAATAGACTAAATTCAAAATGAAATAAAGCGACTAAAATAAACTAGAACGAAGGGCATGCAGCATGGCGTGATGTCCTGATCATTTCCCTCGGGTGGTAAAAACTCGACCTTGTCGAGTGTGGGCTCCCCACACGAAGATCTCAATCGGTCCATGATGGTGAATCTTCAGTCGTGCATCAAGTCCGAACTGGGACATGCCTCCTTGACGGATGAGCTGCAATCGATGGTAAATTTGGAAAGACACAGGCAGTAGAAATGGTCAAATCCGTCTATTGAAAACCGAACTGATACTAGGTCTCATGAAAAATCCAACTCATCAGTAATAGAAGTAATCATTCTCAGAACTCTAGGGCATATACGTCGAGCGAGCAACTGACTCAGTTCCGAGAGGGATCCTCTCAGAGTGAATCGTAACCATCACCACAGTTTTAACTGCAAATTTTTGCAAAATACTGTGTGGAGAGACTGCAAATTTATAGTTATCATTGTAAATTATTATCTGTTTATAGGTCTCATCACGCATTTCAGGCAAATGTAATGCAATAAACTCACTAGGTGAAATTCTTAAACATAGGGCAAAGAGATATATGATTTTCTTAGAAGGACGTACATCAGATACCGCTAACGATATATCATTAGGACCAACAAAAATATGACCAAAGACAGAAAATAGCTTTATATAGTCACTAAAAGAAGAAACACTAGGAGTAACCTGATGAATCATAATAAAGAATTTCATTGACTCACTAGAAGAGGAAAAGCTAGGAAGCAACCACATAACCACAATCTGTACGAGAGAACTTTGATGGCTTATTAAATGTAACGACCCTGGTATCAACTATCTCATGCTTAATTTCATCCTCTATGTAGGTATGGCAAGTGAATACCTAGTAACCTGTACGAGCATACCAGACTCCATTATTACATGCTCAAGATCACTAGTATCATCCTCTGAAACATCAATATCATGTATGGGTGTATTAGACTCAACTAATGCATCCGGAACGTCACTAATACTCTCTGTATGAACATCACTAGTAACCTAAGAAGAATTGTTAACATCCTTGACAATTATCGAATTATTAATATCATCAATTTGCACATCATCAATATGTTGACTGTTCAAGGGACACTAGTAATCATAATGTTCAAATTCTCCACACTTAGAACACTTGATCGAGGGACAATCGTAAGCACAATGTCCATATCCCTCACGTAGGACACCGCTCTCAGGTTTTGAAATTTTAGGCTTCACATTCCTTATACCACGGGCTTCACACCCAATCTCAAGACTCAAAGCTCAAGAAATTTAACTGAAATTTTTTTATTCATTCATTGACCGCCAATAAGAGAAGTTTTAAGGCCTATTTATAGGCTTTACAAAAGTTCAATTTCAGAACATAACCGATGTGGTATTAAAAAAACACTAAGGTCATAATAGACTAAATAAAGTGACTAAATAAACTAGAACTAATGGCATGCATCACGGCGTGATGTCATCAATAATTCAATTAGGGATTGGTTGTGAGACATAAGAACATTAAACCAATTGTACGAATCAATTCTAACTTCTTAAAAGAGTTTTCATTAACATAGTAAAGATTAATTAATGAATAACCATAATTTTCAGCCTAATTTTAGTTACATGTTTTCATAGTAAATCATATTATCAAAGCCTAAAATTTCATATAAAATTTCATTTTATTTTTTTTTGGAGAGAAGTAAATTTTCATTTTTATGTCAGGTGCATTTGCACGTGCCTAAAATCTAGTTATATAAAATCCTTGATGATCCTTGTATTTATTTATTTTTTAAATGTTTGTTTTATAAAGGATTGCCTATAGTATAAGATTGGAAGATAATTATGAATCATAAAGGTCTAGTTTGTTTCTTTTCTTGCCCTCATGATGTTATCTGGTTAATAACTAAAGATGCTGACATGTAATGAATAACTAATCCTAAGACACCTGAAGGGCACAATGCATATATTTGTCTTATTTTAGGAATTTCATCAAGTTCCTTGCAAATTATGTGGTGTTCTAGGCTCATATGAATATAATTGTAATGATATCAAAATGACTCTCACTCGAT
Organism: Agave tequilana; assembly: GCA_038442645.1. Taxonomy (NCBI): domain Eukaryota; kingdom Viridiplantae; phylum Streptophyta; class Magnoliopsida; order Asparagales; family Asparagaceae; genus Agave; species Agave tequilana. The sequence continues at coordinate 69,804 of JAVJIF010012153.1, read as the reverse complement.
GGTTCAAATTCTAGTAAATAATTTATAAATCAAAGATTTGGTGTACAAGATCCAATGCAAAGGTGCTCAAGCTTTATCTAGCGTATAGTAGTTATTGAGTTCACAGTAGCAATCAATATTTGGTTTTATGTTTTATCTGTCCTGTTAGATCATTGTTAAATTCTTACCATCCTGGTTAGGGTGTCTTGTCAATTTCCTTCTGCCATTATTATGCTGAGGTTGACTATGCTGATACATTTAGCCGCTTATGCCTCACTTTCCCAATTTGGATTTAACTACATATTTTAATGTACATTTAAACTTGCACTTTTGCTATTTGTTTTGGTAGGCATTTCCTTGACCGGAATAAGGCTTCTTGTCGGCGGCATTGCATGTATAATCAAACATTCTTATTGATCCACTATTAAAACTCTACAAGAAACTGAGCATATAACTCGGGTTGTTGCAATTCTGAGGCTTTCAGAGAGCATATGGACATGGCTTCCCCTATTTCCAACAGCAATGAGAAATGGAATGGTTTAAGACGGAATTCAAGGCATCAGACTCCTGACCTCAAGTTTGAGAATACAGAAAATGGATCTACAACAGCTAGGTCTGTTCCTGAAATCATTGATTCTGAAAATGTAACCATACCACACAACCATGAGGAAAATGTTTTGCCAAAACCAGGGATGGTAGATGTGAACCATGAGGTAGTGAAGAGTGCCAGTGCATCTGCACATAAGAGAAAGAAAGTTGTTTCCAAACTGAAAGGCAGAAGATATCCATTGAGGTCTTCCTTTGGCGGTCGCAGAGTTCTTCGATCAATGTCAAAAGAGAAACGTAAAACCCAGCCTGAGCCGGTTAGTACCCCAGTCAATACAGTATCAAAGGGAAGGAAAAAAGAAGAAAAATAAAGATAACTCCAAATGATGAATATTCAATGATCAGGAAACGTGTAAGATACTCATTGAATCGAATGAACTATGAGCAGAGCCTGATTGATGCATATTCTGGTGAGGGGTGGAAAGGCCAGAGGTTTGTTCCCTAAATTTTCATCTTATACAGTACTTCTGGTTTAAATTCTTTTCCAATTTGCTTTTATCAATTTGATTAGTATAATTGACTTTCATGGTGCAGTTCTACAGTAGTACTTTTGAAGAACTTTGTTATGTTTTTCACTCCTTTTGGAACTGTAATGTTTCTTTCGAAGTATTTCTCGTTTACATTCTTCCTCAATTTGCTTTTATCATTTTGACTAGTGTAATCAACTTCCATGCTACAGTTCTACAGTAGTACTTTTGAAGTGTTTTCACTCCTTTTGGAACTGTAATGTTTCTTGCGAGGTGAGTTATTCAAGTTATCACACAAACTGAGTGGAAATCAGATAGACAATGTCTGATCTGGTTGTAGGAGGAGCTGGAAATGTTGACACGTGATGGAATTTGTGAAGAGAGAATTGAGGATGCTGCTTGGCCTATGGTATAGACCCATCGGAATAATGGTTGACTGGGTTAGTACAGGATGTCTTAGTCAGATGATACGTGCCAAGAAAGGTTATAGTTGTATGCCAATTGCCAAGCCACAACATACTAGTCTCATGAAGTTCCTTGTCTGGTTATTTGGCACACAGTGTCCCACCTAGAATTTGGAATTTCACTTAAGAAGCCCCTATATTCTATATCTTATGCGTTCAATTAGATCGTATAGCATGCTATTATGTTTCTTGTTTCTTGAATCCTGTGTAACTTATACCATGGTTACCATCTACATTCTTAATTTCTTATTAAACCTCTAACTGCATCCTTACACTGTGATCCCTTTCTGTTGGTCCACACTTTTCTAGACTTCTTCAAGAAGTGTCTGAAACAAACAAACAACAGCAAAGCCTTTATGCCAACATTTTGGGGTCAGTACACGAATGCTTGTGTTAAGCCCTGTTAAGACTTCTGTCAGGGCCACCTCCTTGTACATTGTAGATAACATATCCTTTCATGTTAACCAAATTCCAACCCAATCCCTACTTCTAGCTACATCTTTTATGAGGCCCAATTACTCCAAACTACCATTAGGTGGTCTTTGTTGCTCATGTGCTGACCATCTCATAGATTCTGTCCCTGTATTCTTATTCGAAGTGCTCTTTTCTTATCTTGTTCTTTAGTTTTGTCTCTGACTCTCATTTTTCTTTGTAATCTCACTTCTGCTTCATCTCAAATGAGCTCTCACCTCATGATTTTGGAGATCAAAGCAACAAAAGCAGGAGAAGCAGACTTCGGTCTATTGCTCAGTCGTCCGACAACTCCAGCCAATTCACGGTTGACCACCGGTCGACCGCACTTAGCAGATTTCCCAAGAGTGAAGACTTTACAATCGGTCGACCGACATTCAACAGAAACTAGAGACTCCTTGATCGGTCGACCGCTCGGTCGACCGACCAAAACCCGAGAGCAAAAATTTCTCAGTCGGTCGTCTGCCCAGTCGACCGACATGCTCGTATCAGTAATATCTGACCCTGTTTAGGATTTTTTTTTATTTTTAATTTGTTTCTTTATTTTTAAACTTTCTTTCTTTATTTTGAATTTAGTTTCATAAATAGAATAGGACTTATTATGAGCCTATAAAAGGTCCTTGAATCTCTTGTATTTGTAATCAATTTTCAGTCAATATATTTTGAGTTTTTCTTATATTTGCTCATGGATTCGAGTTCTTTTTGGCTCGTGAATTCGGGTCATTTTGCTTGTGGATTCGAGTGGTTATCCCTACCTGAGGGTTTGTCAGCACTAGAACGAGATCTAACCCGTGTCACTCATCTTCCTCGCTTCCCCGTCTGCCTCAATTGGTATCAAAGCTACAGCTACTTTCTGATGATGGCCAGAGACGACGAGCAATCCAGTCTCTTCACGAGAGTAGGCGCTGTTGAAGAGAGACTTGGTGCTCTTGACTTAACCATGGACGCTCTGGTCTAAAAAAATCAAGAGGCTATCTCTCAAATTCGATGATCGAGGCCTTGCCGATTGTGCATGCCGAAGCGGGCGTGAATGTTCATCGAACAATCTTCTACCTCCACCTTCAACAGGAAACACTCATCTACAACCTCTACCGTAACAATTTTCTTTCCAACGATCACCCTCACGATCACAACCACGCCAACCATCACCACCACTAAGATGTCATCTACGAAATCTTTCTTACGAGGATCTTATCGACGAGGAAGAACCCATCAACACCTTCCATCCTAACGATGACTTAAAGGACGAAGCGTATGACGGCAGGATGGCCTATGGGCGAGGCCCGAGGCGTATGGCAAATCCCAACAGGGGAGAAGGATTTCCTTTTCCTAACCCAGATAGGAGAAGAGGGGACCCAGCTCCAGTGAGTACCAGATAAAAATTGAGATTCCTTCCTTCAGTGGGAACCTGGACATCAAATCCTTCTTGGACTGGATCTATGAAATAGAAAAGTTCTTTGATATGGCTTACGTCCCCGAGAAAAAACATGCAAGTTCGTGGCGTACAAGCTCAAAGTTGGAGCAGATGATGCATGGTGGGATCAGTTGCAAATCACAATGAAGCACCAAGGCAAACCACCAGTGATGACATGGAGGCGCAAGAAGCAACTCCTACAAGGTAGATTCCTTCCACTCGACTATCAACAGATCCTCTACAATTAATTTGAGTAATGCAGGCAAGGTACGAGAATTGTGGCAGCGTACACAGAGGAGTTCTACCGCCTCGTCGCGATGCGACTTATCCCTGAGGGAGGAGGAACAGGCTTCAAAGTACATCAACGGGCTAAAGTACTCCATTCAAGATGTGTTCTCTATCGATGAGGCACATAATAAAGCCGTCGATGAGGCACAAAATAAAGCCGTCGATGATGGAGAGATTGCAGAGCGAGCCTTACCTTTCAAAGGCGCAGCATAGAAGGCATTCGGCAACACAAGAGCTCAGCAAGGTTGACATCAAGTGAACAACTTCCAGCCCGTAAGGCAATTGACTTTTATTTAGCAAACCCAGCGATGACAGCCGCCCCCGCTACAAAGGGCAAGGAGAATCCATATGCCAAGCCCGGGGTTGGCAAGTGTTTCAAGTGCGACGAACCTAGACACGTCTAGTGAGTGCCCGAAGAGGAGGCCCGTCAACATGGTGGACTACGAGGACGAAGATGAAATGTAGATCGAGACGGAGCTGGGAGATTTTGACTTTGCCGAAGAAGATGGAGAGGTTTCTATGCAAGCAAAAAACCCCAACACTACACAAAGGCATCAGATTTTCTGCTCATGGTGTTCGGTAAAGAACAAGGTGTGCACAAACATTGTCTCTACCACATTAATGGACTATTTGAAATTAGAGATAGAGCCACACCCTCATCCATACACTATTGGGTGAATAAAGAAGGGCCCCTGTATAAAAGTAACGAATCTTTACCATGTTCCTATTTCAATTGGTAAGTTCTATCAAGATTCAGTTACAAATGATGTCGATATGGATGCATGTCACATACTATTGGAGCGACCGTGGCAACAGAACGTTGATGCTACCCATCGAGGCAAGAGGAACCTCTATATGTTCACTTGGGAGGGCAAGAGAATTGTCATGAAGCTTATTCTACTACCACTGAAGCCAACTAAGGAGAAAAGCCAAAGTTTATATCGATATGCAGCCGAGGTGAATTCTTGGTGGAGTCCAAGGAGACGACAACAATTTTCTTTGGTAGTCAAAGAAGTTGGGCCAGCAATTGAAGTTCCTGAGAAGATGAAGCCGATGTTGGAAGAATTCTAAAGAATAGTTCATGACAAGCTCCCGGACGAACTGCCATCCATGAGGGATATACTCCCCGGAGTGAGTCTATACATCCTCCCACACTACCGGATGAATCCAAAGAAGAGTGAAATTCTAAGGGAAAAGGTCGAAGAGCTGATTCAGAAGGGGCATATTAGAGTGCGTAGCCCATGCGCAGTACCGGTCCTTTTGATCCTGCCAAAGAAAGATGAAAGTTGGCGCATGTGCGTGGATAGCCGCATCAACAAGATCACTATCTGATATCGATTTCCGATACCTCGCCTTGATGACATGTTAGATCAATTAGGAGGGTCGTGTATATTCTCGAAAATTGATTTGAGGAGCGGCTACCACCAGATTCGCATTAGGCCGGGAGATGAATGGAAGACGTTCAAGACTCCGGAAGCACTGTACGAGTGGATGGTCATGCTTTTTGGACTATCCAATACACCAAGCACTTTCATGAGGTTGATGAACAAGGTGCTTAAGCTTTGTCGGGCAAGTTCATGATTGTCTACTTTGACGACATTCTTACCTACAGTTTCTAGTGAGGCCGAGCATCTACAACATCTATGGGATGTGTTCACATTTCTTCAAGCAAATGAGTTGTACATCAACATGAAGAAGTTTAACATCATGACTATGAGCCTGATATTCTTGTGGTTCGTTATCTGTTCACAAGGGATTCATGTAGACGAGGAGAGTGAGGACAATCCGAGATTGGCCCCGCACCCAAGAGTGCGATCGAAGTAAAGAAGCTTCCATGATCTAGCCATTTTCTACCAGCGATTCATCCGCAATTTCAGTACCTTGGTAGCGCCTATGACAGATTGTTTTTTGTGTGGATTGACAGAGCCGAGAGAGCTTTTGCGCTCATCAAGGAGAAGCTTACTAATGCCCCTATCTTAGCTTTTCCAAATTTTGAGAAGGTGTTCGAGAGTGTGATGCTTACGGAGTGGGCATTGGAGCAGTACTCTCGTAAGAAAAGTGACTCATTGCCTCTCAGCGAAAAGTTAAATGAGGCATAGTAAAAGTGGTCCACTTATGAGCAAGAACTATATGCGGTGTATAGCTCATTGAAGACATGGGAGAGCTATCTTATAGCTAGTGATTTCGTGTTGTTTTCGGATTATCAATCACTCCAACACTTCAAAAATCAAAGTACATCAACAAAATGCATGCAAGGTGGGCATCCTACTTTGAGCAATTAATTTTGTGATCCGTCACAAATCTGGATTAGATAACAAAGTTTCCGATGCATTAAGTCAAAGAGTTTCATTGTTGGTCGCGTTACAAAGTGAAATCATTGGGTTCAATTGCTTTAAAGAGCTCTATATAAACAGAATGAAGACTTCGCTGAAATTTGGGAGAAGTGCTCGTCACAGCAGCCCGCACAAGATTTTTATATCCTAAACGGATTTCTTCTCAAAGGAGGCAGGTTATGTGTGCCAAGGACTTCATTGAAGGATAAAGTTATTAGAGACCTGCATGGAGGCGGCCTTGCAGGATATTTTGGGAGAGAAAACGATGGCAAGTCTTGAAGAAAGATATATTGTCCCCATTGGGAAAGAATGTGACTACAGTTGTGAAGAGCTGCCCAGTTTGTCAAGTTGCTAAAGGCCAAGCTCAAAATACGGACTTGTACAAACCTTTGCCCATTCTAAAAAATAGTGGGGAAGACTTGAACATGGATTTCGTTTTTGGACTTCTTCGCACACAAAAGGGAGTGGATTCCATCTTTGTGGTAGTTGATCAATTCTTTAGGATGGCATATTTTATTCCTTGCCGAAAGATGTCTGATGCACCACATATGGCCAAATTGTTTTTTCAAGAGATTGTGAGGCTGTATGGCGTACCAAGTTTCCTTGTTTTGGATCGAGACAAGTTCTTGGCGACATTTTGGACTACTCCATGGAGAAAATTTGACACATCTCTAAACTACATTCCGCAAATTGACGGCCAAACAGAAGTTATCAACGACACTCTAGGCAACTTATTGAGGAGTATATGTAAAGACAAGCCAAGAGTATGGGATCAAGCTTTATCTCAAGCGGAGTTTGCTTACAACACCGCAATCAACAACTCAACTTGTATGTCACCCTTCTCTATTGTCTATCGGAAGGTATATCATTATCTCTTAAACTTAGCCAAATTGCCCATTGGCGAGGAGCATGGTTCGAAGTCGCGGTCTCAGCCGCAGACTCGGCAGGTACCGTTCTACATCGATCGCGACGTCGCGATCCCAATTCGGGCGATACTAGCGAAACGCTAAATAGAGAGCTCAAAAAATTCTGAAAAATCACGACAAATTTAAAAAAAATCTAGACATAAAAATTGACATATAATATGTCCAAAACATGTCGCCTAGCACACTAAACATGAATATAATGCATAAATACATGCGTCACGGTATTAAAATATCAAAATAAATACATTATTTAGTAAATTATATGAAATTAATTAAATTTAAATTTACTACTCTTTTCACAAACGTAAAGATTAGCTCCATCTTTCTAGTAAAAAAAAATTATATAATTAATTATATGAAATTTTGGCTTGGCTTATGGCCTCGACTCGGGTGACTCAGTCGAGTCGGCTCCGAGTCAAGCAAAACAATGCAATAGGTTACCTCGTGGACCGGTCTTAGAACGGTGAAGGTCGTTCCGGTTCTGACTCAGCTGAGTCGGATCCAGAACGACTGACTTTTTGAACCGTGACGAGAAGTTTAGTAGTGCTGCTAGTGCAATGGCTGAACAAAAATAGATGTTCAAAAGGAAGTTCGAACGAGGTTGGAGAAATCCAATGCAAGGTACAAGGACGCAGCTGCTAAAAGGAGAGAAATAGTCTTCGAAGAAGGGGACATGATAATGGTATATTTGAGAAGAGAATTCTTGCTGGATCATACAGTAAGTTGAAGTCAAAGAAGTATAGTCCGTTCAAGATCATGAAGAAGGTCAATGTTAATGCTTATGTTGTGGATCTTCCGAGCAATAAGCCAATATCAAAGACATTTAATGTGACAGATCTCTACGATTATCATCTAACCGAGCTGCTATATCTAGATAATAATTCGAGGTCGTGTTCTTTTGAAGAGGGAGGGGCTGATGTAGGAGATAAAAGCAACAACAGGATTATGGCAGCAGGAGAAGCAGACTTCAGTCGACCGCCAGGCCGATCGACAACCCCAGTCAATTCAACAGTCGACCGCCCAGTCGATCGCACCTTGAAAGCTGATTTTTGAGAGTGGAGACTTTACAGTTGGTCGAACGTTCGGTCGACGAAATTCAACAGAAGCTGGAGACTCCCAAGTCAGTGTTGTCCAAAACCCGAGAGCAAGGATTTCTAGTCGGTTGATCGCTCGATCGACCGACATGCGCGTATCAGTAATATTCGACCCTGATTAGAATTTTGTTTAGTTTTAATTTGTTTCTTTATTTTTAAACTTTTTTTATTGAATTTAGTTTCATAAATGGAATATGACTTATTATGAGCCTATAAAAGGCCCTTGAATCTCTTGTATTTGTACTCAATTTTCAATCAGTATATTTTGTATTTTCCTCATATTTGCTCGTGGATTCGAATTCTCTTGGCTCATGGATTTTAGTCGTTTTGCTCGTGGATTTCGAGTGATTATCCCTACCTGAAGGTTTCTACAGGGTTCATCAGTGCTAGAACAAGATCTAGCCCATTGCGTCACCTTCGCTTCCCCGTCTGCGTCACCTTAGTTGCAAATGAGATGGTTCACTTCACTTCCTTACTGTGTAAAATTAAATATTGGCTTTTTTTCTACTTGTCACTAGATGGAAGTTCTCTATTTTTGTTTAAAATGGTGTTGGTTATATTTATGGCCTTGGCCTCTTAAGTATTTAAACCCTTGAAAATTAGTGCATATTCATCATAAAATGTTTAGATTATAATGAGTGGTTCAGATTCTTGACTTTATATTCCATACACATGCATTTAATTTACTTTTTAATTTACAATTCAGTGTTGATTCATAGAGTTTTCTTTTCTTCATTAATTTTAAAATTTGCGTTTTAAATGCTGGAGATGATAACTATGTGCGAGCTCAAGCACACACACGTGACACGTGTGTGCACACTGACAAAATGCATCTTTTGGTCTAACCATCAAGTCTACTGTACATTTTGTGCTGGGTGTGGTCCACAGTTCTAACCCTGGCCTGGTCTTGAAAGTCAATTTCATTAACATATATATCAGGCTCCAGCTACCTTGGCTCAAATAGCAAGGCCCATCTAGCATAATATAGCATATGATAGGTCTTAAATAAATTGTGAATCGTAAAAGTTAGCTCTGTGCACATGCATAGCTTGTGCAAATTCAACAGCTTGTATGAGTTTATGTAAAATAATTAAATAGATTAGTACCATGAACAAACATAATAAAGTTGCTCAATATTGTTAACTTGTAGGAAAACAACTAAGAATTTAGGGTGTTATGTTAAACTTCCATCGTCTTTTGCATCATATTTTAGTGAATTAATAAGAAAACTATTAGGGAAATTGCAGCACACATTGGTTTAGATAATAAAATGGCAAGGCTCGATGACATCATTATCCAGACTGGGTTCAAGCATGATAACCTTTGACAATCTCGACGGGTTTAAGCATGATAATACTTGTCTGTTAGTGTGGTAGAGGAATAACAACTATACTCAAACGTTCATGTAATACTTGTATGTTATGCTGACAGATGGATTATAATTGCATGGTGTTTTTCTATTTTATAAGTCATATAATATGCTGAGTTATAGCTGACTCGGAATTCACTATGTTTGGACCACTATAATGGTATCCAAATTAAAAGTTTCATCCTTGAAACTTTCCTATCATCAAGGGTGGCCCTGGACCCGGGCAAGGGCCCGAGCCTAAAAACCATGGGCGGCCCAAATTTATGTTTAAACTCATATATAGGGCTTTTAAAAAAAAACAAAGAAGCTAAAATTCAATTCAAAGAGGACAGGAATCAATAAATCATTATTGTATTTTCTATTTCCTATGCTCCTTTGTCTACTGTTTGTTGATTTCAGATTTGAACAGGGCCCCTTCTGCTAACTGCTAAGGGACCAAGAGTAAGTTACCTCTTAAACTTCTAATTAATTTGCAAGTAAACTCGTAGAGGCTAAGGAATTGTAATCTTGTTAGGAAAAAAAATGATTGAAAATGCAATACATTATTGTGCCTGTGATGCATTTTAGCTTAAGGGATAATAAAGCACAGTTTTTTCTTGTGTTTGAATAAAAATGGTTGCTTGTGATAGTTCATTAGTTTGTGAATTTCTTTAAGCAGAAAATTAAACATTTTTAATCTTTATATGGCATTTTTGAATATTATGCGTATGCAATGTCTTGAACTTTCATTTATTTCTTAATTTTTGAATGGGTAGCTTTACAACTTGAGATATTATTCCATGAATTTTAATTCAAAAAAGATGACATATTTTAGATTAAATCGATATCTGGACACTTGAAGATTAGAAATATAATAATTTTAGTTTTTGAATGTAATGTTTTAAGAATCGGGGTATGCTTTTTCTTTCGTCTAGTATTTTATCCCACCAGATTTTCACTTGACAAGGTTTTACCGAGGCCCCAAAAAAGTTCTCCCTTATCTTTTTTAAACTCTTACCATTTTAATAAAAATAATTATTTGATGAAGAAAAAGGAATTGCATTAACGTAACTGTGATTAGCGTGTTTAGGGGCACAATTTAGAAATTTGCCTTGGGCAATCGATTTTCTAGGACCGGCCCTACATATCATACATCTATTCAGGTTTTGTTTTCTACTTTATGTGATGCACTCAAGTTGTTCAATCACCATTCTAATCTTCGTATTCCCGTTGCCAGCGAGTACTGCATATTTCGTCACGTAATGCAATCTATCTCTGTTTTCCACTTGTAAAATTTGGCACTGTTGTGATTAATGTTTATTTACAAGGCTAGCGAAGTTTCGGAGAACATGTAAACAGTACAAACAAGAGTCAGCTCATAGGTTTTGTTTGTGTACGGGAATAATCCATGATAGAGAAACTGTGTTTACATATGCACTTGCATTTACCTAAAAGTAATCTGCATTGCACCAATAAATGTTTGGGGTATTGCCTGATGACAGTAATAAGATGCTTCATGCATATTCATTTTGCTATTTACAATCATTGCCCCAGATCCTGCTACTCATGGTCTATTTTGTTAATTGTGTGGTGTGTCCTCATCAGTATCCAAGTGGAAAAGAAACAGTTGGGGTTATTGCTAAGTTTTTCTGCTTTTCCTTTATTTATATTATTTCTTTCCATCTTTCAGTGCAGAAAAAATAAGACCTGAGAAGGAGCTTGATCGAGCCAAGTCTGAAATTTTGCGTTGTAAATTTAAAATACGTGAACTGTTTCGGCATCTTGATTCTTTGTCTTCCGAGGGAAGGTTTGAGGAATCTTTATTTGATTCCAAGGGGGAATTGATAGTGAAGATGTAAGTAAAACCTCATATCCACACTGAAATGTAGTTGAAATATTATATTTCTCTTGGTATTGCCATTTTGTTCTTGTAAAAGTTCATTGAAATAATTCACCATGAAATAATTTGTAATCTACCTTGTCTCTCTTAAACTAGATATTTTGTGCGAAATGTGGTTTGAAGGACTTGTCTGCTGACAATGATATCATACTCTGTGATGGCATTTGTGACCGAGGCTTTCATCAGAAGTGTTTAAATCCTCCTCTTTTGACCGAAGATAGTAAAACCAAACCCTAATTTTGTGTTCAGTCTGATGTTTCAGATAGAAGTTAGCACCAGTCACACATTTGATATTGTGCTAACTTGCCGATTGCTTTTTTCAGTACCTTTTGGAGATGAAGGGTGGCTGTGCCCTGCTTGTGATTGCAAAGTAGACTGCATTGAACTACTGAATGAATTACAAGGAAGTAACATCTCTATTGAGGACAAGTGGGAGGTGAGTGATAAACAGTAGATGTGTGCTTATGCTTTCTGCTTTCCTTCTGCAGACTGCTTACTTTTTTCGTGCTGCTTGCACTATTGAAGGTATCAAGCATTTTCCAGCTGAGAGCTGCTTTTTTCATGCAGAAAGTTTTTCCTGAGGCAGTTTCTATTGCAAATGGAGATAATCAGCATGACGACTTGCCATCAGATGATTCAGAGGATTATGATTATGAACCTGATGGTTCAGAAGTTAAAGGAGAGGATCACAAGAAGGAATCGGATTCTGAAGGATCGGATTTTACATGTGCGTCTGAGGATTCAGATGATTCAAATAGTAATAAGCAAAATGAAAATTTTGGATTTCCTTCTGATGATTCAGAAGACAATGATTATGATCCTGATACCCCAGATCTTGATATGAGCACTCCGAAAGATGGATCAAGTTCAGATGAATCGGACTTCACATCAGATTCTGATGAGTTCTGTAATGAACTTTCTAAAACTTTAGGTGCTGATGAAGATTCTGCATCCTCTTTGCAGAATCTGAAGCCTATTGTCCAGTCTGGCGAAGTGATGTGTACGGGAGACGTAAATAATTCTGAGCTTCTTCCTACATTGGAGCCAGGCTTGAGCCAGGAGAATGTGCTAGTGTCTGGAAAAAGGCAGCTTAACAGATTAGATTACAAAAAGTTGTATGGTGTAAGTTTTCTTTCCTTAAATATGTTATATAGTTTTATATATTCACCAAAATGCACATATTGTCATTTTGATTTTTCATAAGCATCTTTTCTGATACAAATTATCGCTTAGATACACCTTAAAATAAATGGTACAAGCATATATTGTCAGACCCTAAGGATAATTATTAAGTTAGACCGGGGGTTGTGATGAGGACATTATGCCGCTCAGGGGCAGATTCGATCGAGTATATTTCAGGAGGCGACGCACTGGTGTTCTTTGGCTTTAGATTGGACTTGTTTTATCCTTATTTGTAGTAGATATTTTAACTTTATTTGTGTTCTTTTGTGGGCGTTTAGTACCACATCGGTTATTTCCCAGTAGTCCTCTTTTGTAAAGCCTATATAAGGCCTCACAAACTATTGTATTGGATAATTATTGAATGATTAAAACCTTCCTCAAATTATTTGGCTTAATTCTTGAGTTTATTTTGCTCTCGAGTTCTGGGGTGAGAAGCCCGTGTAAGGGGGTGGAAACCCAAAATCTTATCTTATCCTCAATTTCAAATTTTGGTTACGATTTGAAGGTGATTGCGATCCAGGTTGGTATTATATCATTTTGGTATCAGAGCCCGGTTTTCAATCCCCTTTAAATATTGTCTTTTCAAATTTTTTTCAGTCTCCAAACCCTAGATCTACATCAGTTCCAGATTTAGATTCATTAAAAAAAAATTCACTGTTAAAAAAAATTATTACAGTGAAAATTCTCATCGAAAATCCTTGAAAAATCCAAAGCTCCACTGTTCATCTTCTCTCCCTGTTCATCAAATCACGCCGCCTTCGACACCATCCACGATCGGCAACCACCGCAAGCACCCCCGTCACTGGCGCCGTTGCCGGGGACCAAACCCTAAAGCAGATCGAAGGAAAAAAGAGGTGATCGAGCTCGCCGGCGCTCCCCGACCCACCTCGTCGTCTCCCCAGGCTCATCGGCACTGCCAGATCAACATCGTCCACTCCCTAGGCTCGTCGGAGCTACCGGAAGCTCGATTCGACGACAACGCAATAGGATCAGTCCTCGTCGCCTTCCTTGATCCAGGTCATCGCCGCTGCCTCTGGTCTACACTGCCATCGCCGTCGGCGAACTCCACCAACTAATTGCGTCACCACCACCGGATCCCTACTTTGTCGTAGGCTTCTTCCACGCCATCGCTCGCTGAAGCGTCGCCGCCCCTTCCGACATCAGATCCAGGCATCACCGACTAATTCAACGCAAATCCCACCGCAGATCTTCTCTTCGCCGTCGAGCTCAGATTACCGCCACGACCTCTTCTACTTCCCGACAGCTACAGCCGTCCTGGTCTGCCGCCGTCGCCGACATCAGCTCTCGCAGCCGTCCTAGTCTGCCGCCGTCGTGCCTTGCTGGAGAGTCTCGCCGGCCATCTCTGCCGACTAAGTCCGCCGCCTTCGTCGCCCGTCCCCTGCCCTAGCTGCGAGAGCGGGTGAATTGAAGTTGGGTGTTGGGTGAAAGCTTCATCAATACTCGCTTAATACAATCCTATTGGATTTGGGTGTGAACGACAGGGTTCCAAACCCGATCGGGTTTTAAGAGGGATAAGTAAATCAGGTCGGGTCCCAGCGAGGCTAAACCCATTCACCCGCAACCTGGTTCAACAGTGATTCGCTGACGTCATCACTGACATCATCACCGAGTTACTCCCACTGAGTTAACTCAGTTCAGTGTATTCAACTCAGTCCAGTTTGTTCCCGACTCAGTCCAGAATCGCAGCATCACTTCAGACGGCCGTTCAGGGTTCGTTTCAAGTCCAAATCGATCCGTTTTTGAGGCAGTGGATTCGTGACGACCAATACTACGCGTCAACAGCAGTCTCGTTCAGGTTTGAGTTACGGTCGCCTCCCCAGGTAACTTTAAATATTCTGTCAGTTATTCCTGCCATTTAATTAAAATAGCTAGCTCTTTCAATCTGTCGCAAGGTAGAATTTATTGACTGTTGCCCACTAAATGAGTTGTGTGATTCTGACCTTGAGTGGTAACCCGACTTAATATTAATTGTGCAACTTAACTAATTTGAATTTGTGATCACTTGATTTCTTGAAGTTAACTGTATCAGCACGTGTCTTTATCACTGTCTCTACATTACAATTTCTTAATTACGTGTTAATCTAAGTAGCTTAAAATTGGTATTATCTTTCATCACTCTAATCTCTGACTCCTGTATAACATACATATTCTAGGACAGCTCGCATTTAGGGTCAGTTAGGATCTTGCATGCCTACTAGAAGTGGTAGAACTTTTTCTGTAGGCGAAACTTCAGCACCAATGGACCCTAGCATTCATGATACTCTTAACACAATCCTAAATAAGATAGAAAATATAGACAGACAACTACAAGAAGTTAGGGATCAGGTTGATGTCAATTGTAGGGATCTAACAACCCGATTTGATAGGCTAAAAACCAATAGGAGAAGAATCAGGGAGGATGAAAGTTCTCGGAATGATAGTAGGTCTCCCAGGCGTGAGCAAGGCCCACCTTACCAAACAGCTGACGCCGATGCCCAGTATATCAGGAGCGTTAAAGTCGATGCTCCTTCCTTTGACGGGCGTTTAGACCCTCAGATTTATATAGATTGGTAGTTGGCTATGGACCGATATTTTCGTTGGCATGACATGTCTGAGTCAAGGAAGGTTCGATTGGCCGTAATGAAACTAACGGGACAAGCTGGGCAATATTGAGAAAACCTAGAGAGAATGATGAGGTACAGAAGGGAAGACCCCGTGGACACTTGAGAACACATGAAAGAGAAGCTTATGATGAAGTATGTTCCACCATCATTCAGTCAATAACTATTAGACAAATGGAATCGATGGACCCCAGGGGAACAAATCAGCCACTGATTACATTGTTAAATTTGATGAATATTTGAATCGGTGTGGAGCTATCGAGTTAGAATCTCCCGAACAGACCCTATCTAGGTTCAGGTCCGGTCTTAGGGATTATCGCCGAGAGTTCATTGCTCGAGGCATCACGACTCTAGAACAGGCATATCAGCTAGTCACTGATTATGAGTGTAGCGGATCCTATTTTAACCGAAACAACTTTAGGATAACTCTAGAACCGCCACTACTAACCAACCAAGCTTCAACCGAACTCTTCCTACCCCAAGTAAACCTGCCTCCAGTTCCTCTAGCGTCAAACCAGCAGGTCCTTCTGGTGCAAAGCCCTTTACATCCGAAAAGAGAACGGTAAGTGAACCAGGAAAAGTCAACCCTAGAACCCAATGCTACAGGTGCCAAGGGTATGGTTACCTTGCAAGCCAGTGCCCGAGTCAAATTAAAACCCTCTTTGTAGAATTTCCTATTGAAGATATAGGAGGAGAGGATGATGGAGAAGAGGTTGTGCACCAACAAGATGATGACTCAGATGCCTCTGTCGAAGAGTATGAATTCAATGGGTGCATCCGAGCTGTGAAAATGACGAGCCTACCTCCTTGTGTAGCTCGCACCCAATTAGGAGTGGTTAGATGTACTTTAACCCAGTCTGAACCACTCAACGACTGGAGAAGGACTGCCATATTTCAAACTTGCACAAAAATTGGCAATAAGAACTGCAAGGTAATAGTGGATAGTGGCAGCTGTATCAACGCTATTGCATCAAAGTTAATCACCACCTTGGGGATGACACTGGTGAAGCATCCAAACCCCTACAGGTTACATGGATCGACGCTACATCCATAGATGTTCAGGAGAGATGTCAAATTCTCATCCAGTTTGCCACATACACAGATAATGTGTGGTGTGACATACTCCCCATGAATGTGGGTCATCATTTTGGGTCGACCTTGGTTATTTGACTTAGACGTGACCATACATGGACGTACCAACCAGTGTTCGTTCATCCATAACGGAAAAAAGGTGAAGATTATGCCAAATCAACCAAAGCCACCAATCTGAGAAAAAGAAGGTGACAAAGGGAAAGATAAAGTGGACGTTATAAATCCAAAAAAGGGTGATAAGGGCAAAGGTAAGATGGAAATGAATTTGATAATCCATGATCAAATTGAAAAGAGCTTGCAGGATGGTTCTACTTGTTATGCTCTTGTGGCTCGAGAGGCTAACCGGGATATCGAGGAGCAGATTCCTGAGCACATTAAACCAATTCTGGAGGAATTTTTCGAAACCCTCCCACAAGATCTATCAAGTGAGTTGCCTCCTATGCGAGACATTCAACATGCTATTGACTTAGTCCCAGGAGCAACTTTACCAAATTTGCCCCACTATAGAATGACCCAACTGAACATGCGGAATTGCAACGGCAAGTAGAAGAGTTACTTGACAAGGTGTTCATCAAAGAGAGCTTGAGCCCATGTGCGGTTCCCGCACTTTTGGCGCCGAAGGATGGTACATGGCGTATGTGTGTGGATAGTCGTGCAATCAATAAAATTACCGTCAAGTACCGTTTCCCCATTCCTCGTCTTGATGATATGCTGGATCTGATGTCAGGTGCCATAGTCTTCTCCAAAATTGATCTTAAGAGTGGGTACCATCAAATTAGAATCCGACTACGGGATGAATGGAAAACCGAATTTAAAACTAAAGACGGGTTATATGAATGTTTGGTTATGCCCTTTGGACTGTCCAATGCTCCTAGCACCTTCATGAGAGTAATGACTCAATTGTTTCGACCGTTTATCGGTAAATTCGTGGTGGTCTATTTTGATGACATTCTGATTTACAGTCAAACCCAGGAGCAACATGTGGGACATCTGAGGCAAGTCCTCTGCATACTCCAGGCTGAGAAGTTTTATGCAAATCAAAAAAAGTGTGCTTTCTGTATAAACAGGGTTATCTTCCTAGGATTTGTGGTTTCCTCCGAGGGGGTTTCCGCGGACCCTGAAAAGGTGAAGGTAATAACCGAGTGGCCACAGCTCCAAACGATTAGGGAAGTCAGAAGCTTTCACGGGTTAGCCACTTTCTACCGTCGGTTCATAAAGAATTTTAGTGCTATTATGGCACCTATAATCGACTGTTTAAAGAGTGAGGTGTTCCAGTAGACACCTGCTACCTCCAAGCTCTCGCTGAAATAAAGAGAATGATGACAGAAGCTCCCGTAATGCGTCTCCCTGACTTCTCAAAAGCTTTTGAAGTAACTTGTGACGCATCGGATTGGCAATAGGTGGTATACTGAGTCAGGAAAGCCACCCGGTTGCTTATTTCAGCGAAAAACTAAACGATGCCCGGCAACGCTACTCCACTCATGACAAGGAATTTTTTGCGGTTATACAGGCTTTGCGCTACTGGAGACATTATCTGTTACCGCAAGAATTTGTGTTGTATTCAGATCATGAAGCGCTAAGGTATCTCAACTCCCAGAAGAGACTGAATGCGAGACATAGCAAATGGGTGGAGTTCCTGCAGGATTACACTTTTGTTCTCAAACACAAAACAGGCATCGAGAATAAGTTCGCTGATGCGCTGAGTCGACGTGTCACGATCTTGGTGGCAATGAGCACAGAAGTGGTTGGATTTGAGAAGTTAAAAGAGGAGTATGATTCATGTCCCGATTTTGGGAAAATTTATGTCACGTTACGAGATGGCCCTGTTCGTGAGATGTACGGTTTTCTCCTTCAAGACGGTTATCTATTCAGATTCCGTAAGTTGTGTATTCCCCGTACGTCCCTCAGGGATTTTCTGTCTTGGGAACTACATGCTGGAGGTCTGGCGGGACATTTCGGTCAAAACAAGACAATTAAGGCCGTTGAACACCGATTCTACTGGCTGAGTCTGAAAAGAGATCTCTAAAATAGTTAGCCAATGTCGCACGTGTCAACTGGCCAAGCAACAAAAGCAGATTGCTGGACCTTACACTTCTCTTTTCTGTACCTAATTGTCCCTGACAAGACGTGAGCCTAGACTTCATACTAGGATTGCCAAAAACTCAAAAAAAGCACGACTCTATCCTAGTGGTAGTTGATTGATTCTCAAAAATGACTCACTTCATCCCGTGTTCCAAGACCTCAGATGCGTCTCGAGTAGCTGTCTTATTCTTTGATAATATCGTTAAGTTGCACGGGATACCTAAAACCATGGTGTCTGATAGGGATGTTAAGTTTGTTAGTTACTTCTGGAAAACACTTTGGCATAAGATGGGCACCAAACTGAAATTCTCCACAGCCTTTCATCCACAGACAGATGGCCAAACAGAGGTAGTAAACAGAACACTCGGAAATCTCCTTAGGTGTCTAGTTGGAGAAAATTTGAAAACTTGGGATCTCATTTTGCCTATGACTGAATTTGCATATAATGGATCTGTCATAGGACTTCGGGTTTCAGTCCTTTTGAAATAGTAAACGGTTTTAAGCCCAGGCAACCAATTGACTTAATTCCCATGGCTCATCATCATTCTAGGGTATCAGATTTCGCATCAGCATTTGCATCTCATATCCGAGCATTACATGAGGAGATCAGAGAAAAGATAATGAAAAACTAATACTGATTATAAAGCTTCTGCAGATCTACATCGCCGATTAAGAACTTTTAATGTCAGAGATTATATGATGGTCTGCATGCGACCCGAACAGTTTCCACCAGGAACCGTGAAGAAATTATACGCGCGGAGCGCAGGGCCATTCAAGATTATCAAGAAAATCAATTCAAATGCTTATGTGGTGGATCTCCCACCTGACTTTGGCATTAGTTGCACTTTTAATGTTGAAGATTTGGTTCCATATCGAGGTACTTTTGATACCCCTTCTGACCCATTCGTGGATGAGCAAGCTAAGACCTTCTTTCTGAGAGCCCCCCACTACTTCCACTTCCCCCTAAAATGTCCTATGCAACAGAAAATATAGATTCTATCTTGGATGATCAGATTATCTCTACTAGAGATGGAGGGACGCGGCGCTATCTCATTAAGTGGACGGGAAAACCTGATTCAGAAAATTCTTGGATTACCTAGGAAGACCTCCAGCATCTTGATCCTGATCGACTAGAGCGCTATCATAGCCAGCAGCAGTTCTGTCCTCTACACTCGACAGGGTCGAGTCCTTTCCACCCGGGGGAATTGATGAGGACATCATGCCGCTCAGGGGCAGATTCGATCGAGTATACTTCAGGAGGCGACGCACTGGTGTTCTTTGGCTTTAGATTGGACTTGTTTCAGCCTTATTTGTAGTAGATGTTTTAGCTTTATTTGTGTTCTTTTGTGGGCGTTTAGTACCACATCAGTTATTTCCCAGTAGTCCTCTTTTGTAAAGCCTATATAAGGCCCCACAGACTATTGTATTGGATAATTATTGAATGATTAAAACCTTCCTCAAATTATTTGGCTTAATTCTTGAGTTTATTTTGCTCTCGAGTTCTGGGGTGAGAAGCCCGTGTAAGGGGTGGAAACCCAAAATCTTATCTTATCCCCAATTTCAAATTTTGGTTACGATTTGAAGGTGATTGCGATCCAGGTTGGTATTACATCAGGTTGCCTCTATGATATTCTTGGCATTGTTGCGTATTGAGGATTCTGTCTCTTGAGAATTCAGACCTTTCAAATACTTCCTTAACAGCTTCCACTAATGGTAGTTGATCCTCTTTCCTTGCCATTCGGTACAATCCCAAGACCTCCCTGCTGTGGTCTTGTTTCTTTTCTCATGCCTTATCCTTGGCTATCCATCCCTGTGAAATTGTCACTGTTTTAATTGTCCGGATCCTGACTTGTTGTTTAGAGCCTTCAACGCCACGCCGTGAAGGTAGATGTAACTTTTATCTTTTTCCTGTTAATGTCCTCGACATGCAGGTTTAATCTGATATATCGCCTGATGTTTTGCTTGACATATCCTTGACATCGTATTTTGCACATGAATTATAGCTTCTGTGATTTTTTTTGTTTATTCTTCATGTTTATTATGATGATGCACTATTTTTGGATCTTATACTATTCAGTTTGTTGCATGAAATGAATATGCCTTCTTTTAGCAAATTTATGTTTATATTTATTCTTCTGTTAGGTTGATGGAAATTAGGATATTAGTTATGTTAAATTTGTCAATATTTATATACATGAGTTGCATATTTCTTTCACCTATTATAGAGCCTGCCATGTACTTATATTCACCAATATTTATATACATGAGATATATTCTTAATGTCCAAATATGTTGTCCGATGTACGCGATCCAACATGTGATCCTCTTGGCCACTGTGTATCCAAATTCTGTCATTTTGAACCTTGGGTTTACATGATTTATATAGGTATAGCCTTGTTAACACTGCATTATTTAGGAATCTAGGACATAATATATAAATATATTTACCCGCTATGAAACCCAACATTTACTAAATATGCTTGTTATGTCCCTGGTTTCCACAATCCGACATGGGATTTTGCCATGCGCCATGACTCCGACATTGGAACATTGCTTTGCTAGTTTGCAAGCTCACTGTGTCTTTTCTATCAATCACCTATGTTACTGTGGAATCTGGGATAAATGTTGGGCACTTTATAATGGGGGAATCAAACAGTTTAGATTTAGTATATTTGAGATTTTATTTAAATTTAGATTTTAGAAGATTTGGTTGAGATTTAGATGTTATTTGAATTAGATTTGGGTAGATATGAGTTTGTCAATAATTACACGCATGGTGCATGTAATGTAGGCTATATAGCCATGTATTGGATTTCTAAAATAATGATGATTTGAATTAAATTTGTTTTCTTATGAAAATTTGTGATGCTTTAGTTTAATCCCATGGATTGATTCAGAATCAGGCGGTGAAGCTAAGATCCGGGTTGTGATTCGTGATTATATCCAATTCTTAATTCCCTTGTTCTCTAATTCCACCAAAATCCTACCACAAACCTAAAATCCCCTCTGTCCCACATCAATTTGGTATCAGGGCCGAAGTTCAAAAAAAGAAGAAAAATATAAGGAAAGCAAAAAATTCAAAAAAAAGAAAATAAAAAGTTCCCTGTTTATCTTCTTCTACAGCATGCCCAAACCCTAGTGGGTTCGCTGCCGTTGCGGCATTCCCGACAACTCGCCACAAGCAGCGCCCTCCACCTCCGACACCGCCGTTACCATCTGACCCCCACCACGCCTTCGACTTTACCGAAGCGCCACCGCATCTCCGAAGCGCTACTGTCACAACCTCATCAACGCCAACCCGTCGTCTACACCATCACTGTGCCCCGATGCTTGCCACCGACGACACCAATGCCTTCAACTTCAGTCCAGCCTGCTGTCGTCTGCACAACCCAACTCAACCGATGTCGAGAGCGCCACCTTCTTCAATACTCACTCGACACCGATCTCCAGATCTGAGTTGCCACCGCCGACTTCAACCTCACCGTCGTCTGCCATCCAGATCCTATCGTCGTTGCCACGAGACCTCTTTGCTGCCACCATCATCGTCGCCCACCGTCGCCTCAACCAAGCCCTGGTTGAGATCGGGTGAAGAGAAGAAATGGATCAGGTCTGAAAATGGATCAGTTTAAAAGTACCCACGACCCGCTTGCTTAATGGGTTAAGTGAGAGACACGGTAAAGTTAGGTGAACAGTTTGGATGCGGGGTGGATTATATCAAACCTGACCCGGACCCGCTCTAGCGAGGCCAGCAGAGCTGAGTCTTAGCCGATCCGAGTTGCTGACATAATTGGTTCCTGCTGACGTCAGCGACTCCCTTGCGCTGACGTTATCTGCTGCACGCCGGCTTAGTTGAGCCTAGCCTAGCGGCTCAAATCGCGACTCAACTGAACTGCACTATTCATCGGCTCAAGTCGCGGCTTAGTTGAGCGGCTGTTTACAACATCAGTACAGTTTTGTTTCGGAGTCTGTTTGGAGTTCGATTCGAGCTCGTCAGAAGCGTTTGTGACTGAGTTCTTAATAGTTGGAAAGCAGATTTGGCTTCTACAAGCCTGTATTTGGTGCCAATATTGTTCCTGCGACAAAAGAAAAACATTTCAGGCCCTGTTTCCAGTCCGATTTGAGCCCAGTTTGAGTCGTTAAGATTCATGGATAATTTTTGAACTTATGTGCTAAATTTTCAACTTGGACTTTTACTTTTGTAGCCGATACATATATATACTGATGGCGATGAAAAAGAGGTGAACGGGATATGTTGAAAATACACCTGAGGGGTTGAACAGGTGAATTAGCTAATCTAAGGCAAATGATGTAGAATTAAAAACTAATTGTAACACACTTGTAACCAAAGAGTGTAGCCGAATTCTCAGTGAAGGGCTCTGAACTGACTCCTCTTGATTCCTCTAAATAAGAGTTGAGGTGCTATATGAAGCTCTCTTGGTTCAATACAAGTATGGGCACAAAACAATATCAAGCATATAAGTGTTATGAACAATATAAAACAATGCAAGATATAAGAAAGATGAGTTTAGAGATAGTGGATCAAACGCAACCACCAAGATATGTTTCAAGGTTTGAGCCACTGCTCTACATCCCTGCCTTTGCACAAAAGAATTTTCACTATGTCCATACAGGACCTCCCACACAGGGAACCTCCATCGAAGATTTGGAAAATACGAACTTGGAGTATACAACTCCTCTCTCAACACAACCACCTCTACACAAGAGGCAAGGCACAAAGCCAAAACTCAATTACTTTACACAAGAGGGATAAGGCACTAAGCCAAACAACAATCACTTTTTTATAAGAGAGATGGGCACTAAGCCAAACAACAACCACGATCACCTCTACACAAGAGGGATAATCACAAACCCAAGGCAAAGAAAGATTACAACTCTTGGTGATCACAATAGACCACAAATAATTTTTTTCACAAAAATAAGATCCTATAGATAGGATAGATATGATAGCTCAAGTGAGAAAATAAAGTATTTGAAAAACAAAATCACAAAGAAAAATACTTGAGAAAATCACAAGAAATATATTGAAATGAAGATCAAACCAATTCTCTAAATACTTTCTTTTCTTTGATTTTTCCAATACTTTAAAACTAATAAAAATAAATCTTTTTGGCACAAAAACTCTTTTAAAAATATGCTGCAAATACTTAGAAGATGGGAAGAAAAGCTCTCTAATAATCTTGTTAAAAACAGCCCAAGAGATGGCTTATTTATAGCCTCTCTAAAAACTAGCCGTTGGCAGCTAGGAAAGGTCTAGATTGACCTTCCGGTCGACCGGTCAACGGTCATATTTCTAACCGTTGTACCTCTGGTCGACCGCCCGGTCGACCGGGTCAAGCCTGTCGGACGACCGCCCGGTCAACCGGCCCTATCTGAGACTTGAGTAGTTTCAGTCGGTCGACCGCGTGGTCGACCGGCCTAGTTGGTTGGCCTTGTGCACATCTGCGTGCACATCAGTCGACTGGTCCGGTCAACCGTCTGCCAGTGTGGTCTGGCTAGGAATATAGGATAGAAAAACTTGGCCATTTAACTTCAATAAAATCTCATAAAATCACATTAATTTCACAAAAATCAGTTCTTATAAATATTTGAAGAACAAATGTGTGACTAAAATTCAACATATTACAAACTATTTGAACCATTTTTGTGATATTAAAATTAGGTTTAAACACAAAATTCGTATTTTTCAAAACTTGGGTTTTGAAATGAAAATCCGATTTTTTTCAAACTTATATAAATAAAAAACATGATATTGAAACACATTTGAAGCATATTGTGTAAGGATAGAATTCAATGCGCATAAAATATATATCTATGTTTTTGACATGAATCCAAAAATCGGTTAAACCTAAAACCAAACATATTGAAACTTGTGTGTGTGAGTGAACTTAAGCATATCAACACTATCTATCATTACACAAGATCTAAACACAAAATTAAACTAGACAAACCGAAATCTTCTTGTAGAACTCTTTCTTCAAGTCGACTCGATCCAAACACGATCCAACGAGTTTGACTCCAACCGAGTGCTAGATGTGATCTTGACGTACGAGCTGTTGAATCTACATGTGTTAGCTTTCAAAAACTCCTTTGCTGAAGTTAAGTAACCTACTAAGATCTTGATCAAATATCTGAGACTAATTAAACACAAGATCATTAGTACTATAACTACATGAGTTAATCATCATCAAAACTAGAGTGATGGGCCTTTGGCCCAACATATATATGCGGCGATTCCGTGTTTCCGGGGTTCTGATGATCATTAGGGGTATGAAAAGTGTTAAAGTAATCTTGAAGGTTTCTTTAGTTATTTTGTTATAACTTTTGAAAAGAAGTGTCACTATGCCTAAATGAAGCTAGTTGAAAAAGCTTATTGTTAGGGGGAAAGACGGCCATCTCGACTATCAATGTAGGTTTGTTTTAAAAGATCTTCGTACTTTGTATGCTTCACACCTTATTTATTTAAGGCAGAAAGAGCTAGAAGTTATTGATGAACCAGAGCCAGAACTAGAAGTTGTTGATAAGTCAGAGTCAAAAGTCGTTGATGAGTTAGGCCCAGAGGCTCCAGTCCTCATCGAGCTAGAAGTTGTTGATGAGCCAGATTCAGAAGTTGATGAAGCAGAACTAGCGCTAGAAGTGGAAGAGCCTCCTATTAATACTCGTGTGGA
This sequence comes from Agave tequilana, assembly GCA_038442645.1. NCBI lineage: Eukaryota > Viridiplantae > Streptophyta > Magnoliopsida > Asparagales > Asparagaceae > Agave > Agave tequilana. The sequence goes on along the minus strand of JAVJIF010012153.1, from coordinate 44,851 downwards.
ACTTGCAACAGAGCCTATAATGGAGCTAATGCCATTTTTGACGGTTATGATCTTGAGATCGCCTGACGTCTATGACCCATTGCTGATCTTTATACAAGACATGATCACAGGAGATTGGTGCCTTGGTATGTGGGTAAGTTTTCAGTGAAATTGAGTCGCCTTGTTATGCTGCACATATTTTGTTTGGGCTACCATCGATTGCAGCAGGTTTGTCATGGAAGCCAGTTCCACCTCTACCACATTGGTTCAGCCATGATGTCTCAGTGCTGATTCCCCGACCATCACCTTGGCCCAATATAGGATTTGTGATGCGGTTTAGTTTCACCTGGTCGTGCTTACCTATGAACATTGTTTTAAATATCGGCCAATATGCCGGTATATCGGTCGAGATACCGATATTTTTTCCAAAACGATACGATAAGTATACAAATTTATCGGATATCGTTTTGGACCGATATTGGCCGATATATCGCCATGTGGCCGATATATCGCCATGTGGCCGATATATCAGCGGATATCCGAGATGAAATATCCGATATATCGGCCTTTATAGTTACTTATTTGGATAATAATTATTATTTTTTTCTTGAGAGATTGTTTTATTTTATTCTATGTTCAATATGATGTTTGGATAATAACTTATTTCTTTTAATAATGTCTTATATGTATTTACTATTGATATATCAGCCAGTATTTAGTACCATATCGCGATATATCACCCGATATTGGTACATAATTTTGCCGACTGTATATCACCGATATCCGATATTTAAAATACTGCCTATGAAGCACAGACATTTTAAAGTGAGTGTCGTGTCCATGTCGGACACCAACACTTGCTCGACACTTGCCCAACACGTATCAAACACTCCGATGCCGTGTCGGATTCAAACCACCATAAAATCAGTTGTCGACACCGTGTCGGCATTAAATAAAATTTAAAGATCATGTATTAGATATTTAAAAGTCACATGTCGCTTAAATAAACATAAAAAAAAATATCATTCTGACATAAGCAAATATGTTAATAGAATTTACGCACATCATGAACTAGGTGATGTATTAGTTAGATTATTTTTAGATTATTTTTTGTTTTGTTTGTTACTTTATAGAAGCTATAGATGTAAATTATTTAGATTTTATTTTCTATCTTACTTTTAATAAAACTAATTATTCATATTTGATTATTTTTTGACAAGTTGATTATTCATTATTCTATTCGCATAGGTAGAGTTGTGTAGAAATGTCTACTTCGAAAAGTACCGTTGAAAAAATTGAAGACAATGTACCTATTTGAAAGTATGAAACAAAATTGGAAAATTATGAACAAGTAAAGAATTTGTATATAATAATAGTAACAAAATATTGCTTGTCGTGTCCCTGTATCATTTTTTTGGTTTTTGCCGTGTCTCGTGTCCATGCCGCATTTGACACCCGTGTCTGTGTTTGTGCTACATAGGTGCTTACCTTATACTACCAATATATTCATCGGGGATGAATGTGTTTTCAAGTCTGGGAGAATGATGGGGGAATCAAATGATTTAGATTAGTAGACTTCAGATTTTATTTGAATTTAGATTTTAGAAGATTTGGTTGAGATTTAGGAGTTATTTGAATTAGATTTGGGTAGATTTGAGTTTATCAATAATTGCACGTATGGTGCACGTAATGTAGGTTATATATAGCCATGTATTGGATTTTTGAAATAATGATTTGAATTAAAATTTGTTTTCCTATGAAAATTTGTAATGTTTGATTTAATCTCATGGGTTGATCTAGAATGAGGCAGTGAAGCCATGATCCGGGTTACGATACATGATCATATCCAATCCCTAATTTCACTGTTGTTCTCCAATTTCACCAAAATCTCACCACAAACCCTAAAACTCACCTCCATCCCACATCACTTTAGCTTTCTGACAATTGTTAAATTGGCACACAACTTCAGCATGTAAATATGTATACGTCTATGTATATTTGTATACAAACTTATAATTACATGTATGTTTGTTACTGCACTTTCCATTAGATTTGCAGAAGTAGATTGAACATTTTTGTCCACTACATATTGAACAATGGCGCACCAACTACCTTTTTTCTCTAATTAATCACTCTCTGAAGTTTTGAACGGTCACATCCCAAAAGGCCAATACATGTACATACACATATAGGAAAAAGTGTTTCTAAAGTAACTCCTTGGGTAAGTACCAAAAGAGTCAGACATGGAGGGATGATCTATTAGATGCTTCTAAAATTTTGAGGTTATTCAGGTTGGTGAATAGAATAAAGTACTTGGAGGTAGCTTGGGCTTCCCCCCTCTCCCCTCTCAGGGCATCTCTTGGAAAGTGGCTTCTCACAAATGATTAATTTATCCTATTTCCTTTTAGTTGCTTTTATTTGGAAAGCAGGCAGCCCTTCCATTTGGAGAGTCATCTGTATTCTCATATTTTCTTAAGAAGAATCAAACTTTACAGTGATTTTGGAAGATCACATGTGCTTTTTTTGTTATTTTGTGTGAAAATCAATGAGTCTCTAGTAGAACTAAGTAAATTACTACCATATTGTCATGGATAGGTATCAGAGGTCGTGCCCCCCAAACCCCAAACTGAACCCTCCAACGTGCAGGTGTGGCATATGGTACTTTTCCATCAAGGACTTCTCTAAGAACAGAAAAATACTTTGGTTGTGAAGCTGCTGGGGATAATACCTTAAAATCTATAGAACTATTGTATGAAAGTAGGATATCAATGGAAAAACATGAAGTTATACTAGGACCAAAAACAATAATTAATTGAAGGTGTACATTAAAATTGAAGGCATACATGATTTCCTATTTTAGAAATTAAAGCTAAAAACAAAAACTTCTTTACTTCTCTAAGAGACTGTATCTAGGTGGTGTTTTTTTTTTTTTTTTTTTGAATTTTGAATTTTGGTTGGACTTGAAGCTTTGTCTTTCATCTTTTTGGCCTGCTTTCTTGGATACAAAGAGAAGATCTCGACTCTCGGCACTGGTAAGGTTACACTAACACCTTGAGTCATAGTTTCCACATCAATAATTATCTTTAGTAATTCTTTTAGGTGTCCTTGATTGGTCCTGGTTCTACAACACTAACATTTATTATCAATAAAGAACATTTAGAGAACTTTATATTAGTTATTATTAGAACTTCTCTCAAGTTATTAGCAATGTTTAAGAAAGCTGTAGGCGGCATTAGGCGCCAGAGCTAAGACTAGCGCCTATGAGCCTAGGCGGAGACTGGGTAGGGACTAGTTTTTTTTTCTTTCGATTTTTTTAATTTTATAACATTTATTTAGGTGTATTACATATTAAAAAGCATTAAGAAATCATAAAAAAGAAAAAAAAATTCATGCCCTAATTTCATATAACTCAACAGTTTTTCAACGAAGCATGTTTAACCCGCATAACTAAAAAAAAAATTTAAAAAGCGGCCTAGCCGCCTCAGCCTCGACGGAGCCTAGACGAGCGCCTGGGAGGTTTTTAAAACACTGCTTATTAGTTAAGTTTGGTTTGAGAAAATTCTTGTCTATTGCTGATATGTTGCCGGCTATTATTCAAAATATTAATCAAGATTATCTATTGATGTTCTTTATGCTGTGGTTACCAATTTAATCTGAAATATCTGCATTTGAATTCCATTAAATCCCCTTTTGGTTAGTTTGTTTCTTGTGTTAGTTTCCTTATTTCTTCATTTGTCGTTGCATACATAAAAGTGACGGTGCACTATCTTTGTCCCTCCTAAAGAATTTTAAGGGATTTCCTTGAAAGGAGATTCACATTGTGGCCTCCCGCTTTTTCCTCTTTATACAATGGGTAGGAGCTCCAATTTCCATCATAATGTGAAATTCAATTCATAAGTTATTTTAAAGCAAATTATGAAAAAAATTACAAATGGGTGAGACTCCCTTGGACAGACAACCCACCACACCTTTATACCATAAGCCCCTTATCTACAAATGAATCCAAATTATCATTGAGAGAGACTGTGTTCAGGCTTCATGAATTTGCTCTTGATACTACATAGTCGTGTTTGCAAAAGGTGGGCTCCAACACAAACCTTTTTTTTCAAGTTTTGTTGCATATTTCCAGATTGTGGAGCAATATCATCCTCATTCTCACTCCTATTCTTACTGCCACTACAAATTTTGAAGATTTTCAAGTTAACAATTGTAAGATTAAAACATCACGAATCAACTTGGACTGATTTACTAAAAATCAACTTTAGATTGACCCGCTACTGATTAGTGGTAATGAATTTTAACATTCAGAGAGTTACATTTTTGATAAAATTGTAGTCACAAAATATTCTAAGAATCAAAACAATTGAACCATTCATAAAATCACATACTTAGTAAAAATGATCAAACCATATACATTTGTAATTTAAAAGAATCACAATTCAAATAAATATGAAAAGCACCAAGAAACCTCTTAATCAAATATCAAATTGAAAAAGCCGCAAAAGAACATGTGTGTGTGTGTGTGTGGTGGTGGTGGTGATTTTCCATCACAAATGATTGGGCCGTTGATCCTCTCCACAAGTGAGAAATGGGATGGGGTAGCGCAAGTAAGCACAATACAAAAAAGAGGGACACGTAGGATTTTATGCAAAAATCCTTATTCGAGAAAAATCACGGAGAGGAGCTTCTCTATAATTCTCAACTGACGGGAATTACAAGAGTTTTGGGGAATGTAAAAGTCAAAGTATCTAAGCTCAAGTAGTTCTTTCTGAAAAAAGTCTTCTTTGGAGGAGGTCTACTTATACTTGACTGAGCTGTTGGTATGCTACTTGGTTCGGAGCTGAAGTTTTCAAAATGAAGGAAACCTCGGAGCGGAGAGGATCTTGAGGAGGTCGAGAATAGCATGGACTTCAGAAGAGAGCTCTGATGTACCTCGAAAAGTTAGCAGGTGCGGGACACGTGTCGCCATCTTGAACGGGTCAGAATTTGACCACTACAGATGCCCCCCGCTCTTTCGCTTGTCGGAGCCTGCAGACAGGAAGTCGGAAGTGCGGAGTTAGTAGGAGACCTTTTAATGCCTTAAGTTCATCTTGATATTCGTGGGCAGATAAGGATCTAGATCATAAATGTGGATTTTCAAGATTTAATTGTAGGTTGTACAGTTGGGTGTTAGTTGTCGCATCGGTCGACTAGATCTCTTTAGGGTCGGATCCTGTCTCTTCAAATCTTGGAGTAGTAATGATTGGGTGGTAGGGTTTCGTGTTTTAGTGGCGACGATTGATCTTTTACTGATTCGGTTAATCGAAAATCTTGGGATGTCAACCAGCTTTACGTGGACTGAAAATTTGAATTGGAGGCAGTTCGATTTCTCTTCCATTTATAAATAGAGTGGACCCCTTGGATGAAAATTACTTTTACAATCTTCTATATAGAACCCTTGCTTCAAAATTCTTTGTTTTACTGGGTTTTCATGTTTTCTTCTTTGTCCTTCATTAGATGGAGGAAAGAAAGGGAGAGGACGAAGATGGAGGAACTGGTGGTCAGGTCCTCGTCATGTGGGAGTCTGGTAGGTGCACCATATTAGTTGTCGTGATGAACTTGTTACGTCACATTAGTTTTCGTGACAAGATGTTGCCGTATGGGGTGGTAGGTAGGGCTCCTGTTCTGATTGGAGCTGATGATCTGGTTTTGAGTCGCCTGATTTTTAGGGGAGAGGTTCGTCCTTTGGGGTTCTGAACCTTTCCTTATATGGTGTAGGAGAAAGGAAGAGAGAGCTCATTGGCTGGGTGTGCTGATGACTTATTTCTTACGGTGAGGCTCGAATCTCTGCCTCAGAACACCTTGGAGGGGATGGGATACCATCGCCTTCTTTCGTGTCTTGGAGCTTCCATCATCCGGGGCGTTGCCATTGCTTTGGAGGGTCAAACCTTCACTCGGAAGCGTACGTGAATCCAACTCTGTTACTGGGATTTCCCCTACTTGGAGGTAAAAATTTTACAGGTACCGCTGATGGGACTACCCTCACTTGGGAACAACACCGTAAACTTACCAAACCATTCACGTGCCAAATCAAATATCTTGGAGCTAAAGACGGACACTCTGAGGAGACATGATCTATTCCGAACAAAACCAATGGTAAAGCAAACCAGGCAAGGTCTAAACAAACGTTTCCATTCCAAGGAACATTATATATGTTTTATTTCATTTTCATTCCAAATACATCCATTCAAATATATATTTGATTACATCTAACAAGAGTAATACAAAGACTCCATTATAGTTTTGTGTTTATACCTTTTTGAAAAGAAATACAGATGATCTAACCTTCCATCCTGTCGCAATGTCGGACCATACCTCTGAACTCAAAAGGCATATCCTACGGAGAACATCTGTTAGAAGGTGGAGTCTCATTGCTCACACCACTACCCAGAAGACTTCGGAGGAAGCTCCGAGAGGTTCCCTCGAGAAGAGACCCTCCAGATGAAGAGCCTTCTCCCCTCTGCTTGGAACACGCCTCCATAGAAGCCAGACAGACTCCGGCAAGACATACATGCCAGTGATAATATCACCACCTACTCTTTGTTCTGAGGAAGAGGTCAGAGCTTTGGAAGGAGTGCTTCATCGGCGACGTCCTGATGAATGCCCTCATACTCCTCTCTTGTTGCTCGCTGCAAGAAAAGAGTCCAAGCGAGAGGCAGCGGTGTTCGATTAGAATGAAAACTCCAAGACAAGCAAGATTGTCGTGGAATCACATCTTCCTCTATAACCACCCAGGACAGCTCCACGCCTATCTCATACACGCCTTCAGGAAAGAAAAACTCTGAGCACCAAGATGAGAACTAGATTGATCCGATCGAAGGTCAGACAAACAATCCAGGTCGAAGCATGATCCCTACCTATCCTTCCTGATAGCATAGCTTTGTCGCGAAAACTGATTTTTTTGTGACAAGCTCATCGCGAAGACTGATGTTTTGGCCAACCAAACTCTCAGACAATAAGAGCCTAATGTTCTAAATATCCCCGATATAACCTCGATATTGCGCCGATATTGCGTTTACAGCACCTAACCGCAATGATTTGGCACATCTAAACCGATATAGCGTTTTTCACCCAAAATCGTCGATAAATAGGCATGGCCTGATATATCGGCTGCAATTTCGGCGATTTTTGACGCGACATAGCGTTTTACACCCAATTTCTAGGTTAGGTATTTGGGTAATTCGAGCGATGTGGCATTTGTGAAGATTCTACACTTAGTGATTATGGATTCGTTGGCTTAATGCAAGTTATCGAGTTAAGTATATCTTAAACATATAAGTATGATGTTTTATGTAACTTTATATAATTTATGCATATATTGTCTTATTGGGATGCGATTTAAGATAAGAATATATGTATATTTACAGTCCTATTTTGACATCCGATTTTTGAAAATATCCCCGATATATTCTTGATATATCCCATCCCTGATAAATTTTCCCAGCCGCTGTGGCCGCCGTTTAGAACACTGTAAAAGCCTGACAATCATTTCCACCATCTCCATTCTCTCCCTTTCTTTCCTCCACGGGATGAAGAAGGACATCATGGCTGTTGGCCCAAAGGCCTTCCACTCTAGTTTTGATGATGATTAACTCATGTAGTTATGTTTACTAATAATCTTGTGTTGCTTAAGTTTCAGATCATTAACCAAGATATTAGTTGATGATTAGCTTCAACAAGGAGTTTAGAAGCTATTCATGTTGATTCCAGGGCCAAAACTTCAAGATCACACATTGCCTAGCCCTTGGATGGAGTTTTGGAGCAAGTCATCTTGAAAATGAAGATCATCAAGAAGACTTAGGTATCCATAGTTTAGATAGTGTGTTTTAGATCCATATTGTAAAGTTTAGTATAGTTGATATGCTCAAGTGCACAAAACACACACATGTTTTATGTTTGACATTGGTTTTTGGTTTTTAGTTTAACCGATATGAGTTTTCATGAATAGTAGATCAAACAAGTTTACTTTATTTCTATGTATATTAGATATGTTCTACATATACATAAATGCTTTAAACTTGCTAGACAAACTTATTTTGACTATCCTATTCATGTTTTGGAAAAATCAAGTTTGGAAAAATACAAGTGTTTGTTTTTGATAAAATTTGCAAGACACAAAAATGAATTGATTTGATTGATATATGTCTTGAAATTTTTATCACAAGTTTGTGTTTCAATACAAAATGATAAAACAAGTTTTATGGGTTTTTCAGATAAGATAAAAGATTTTTATAAAATATTTTCCCCAAGTTTTCTGACCCAGTTTTCAGGTCCAGGACTCAACCAGTCGACTAAATCAGTTTATTAGTCGACTTGGCTGAAGTCCGGTCGACCGGGCCGGTCGACCGACGTGCACAAATCCGTGCACGTTTGGAAACCCTGAGACGGTCGACCGGGCCGGTCGACCGCGTCGAGAGCAGAGCTCTCTGTTTGTTTGGGTCGACCGGGCCGGTCGACCGCAGTTGCCCAACGGTCATATTCTTACCGTTGGCGGTCGACCGGGCCGGTCGACCGCTGCCTGTCAGAGCTGCCAGCTCAGTTCTAACGGCTAGTTTCTGTTTTGGCCTATATAAACCCCATTCTCTTGGGTTTTTGGCTAAGGTTTTTAGAGACAAAATTTGCAGACTTTCTCCATTGTTTTAAAAGAGTTTTAAAAGAGTTTTTGTACTAAAAAGATTTAATCTTTATTGTTTTGGGTTTTTGGAAAATCAAAGAAAAATAGGTTTTTGGGATATTGCTTTAGCTCTTCATTTCTATCATATTGCAAGTGTTTTCCCAAAGATTTTTCTTTGTTGCTTGTTTCCAAAAACACCTAGTTTTCCACACTTGAGCTATCACCTATCCTAATCTATTAGGATCTTGTTTTTGTGGAAAAAGAAAAGAGAAAAGAAAGAGAGATTGTTTGTGGTCTTGGAACCACGTGTTGTAAACCCTCCTTTATTTGTTGTATCCCTCTTTGGTAGAGGTTGATCGGAGTGGTATTGGTTTGGATCCCTCTTTGGTAGAGGTGATTGTGTTTGTATTGGCTACAGGCCTTATCCCTCTTCGGTAGAGGTGGATTGTGGTTGTATAGCCTCGGTGGCTTTGGAAGGTTGAGAGAGGAGTTCGGTACTCCTATAGTGGATTGGAAATCCTACACGGTGGTGTAGGCGGGGATGTAGAGCTAGGGGCTCGAACCTCGAAACATATCATTGTGTTTGCGTTTGATCCAATTTCTCTCAACTCGCTCTCTCATTTATTTGTGCTAAGCATCATTCATATCATCATACCATATTTGCTTGTATTGAGCATTATTCATATTGCCATATCATATCTATTTGCTTGTTGTGCCTTGCATAATTCATATTGCTATATCTTGTATTTGCTTGGCTTGATTGTGTGTGTGCCTAACTTATACTTAACCAACAAGAGCTTCACATAGCACCTCAACCCATTCAAGGGGAATCAAGAGGAGTTAGTCCAGAGCCCTTCACGGGGAATTCGGCTACACTTGTTGTGTTGTATTAAGTTTGTGCAAGATTTGCATTAGCTTCCGCATTTAGCGCACTTAGTTTCATATTTAGTTCTAGATTAGCAATAACACCTATTCACCCCCCTCTAGGTGTACCTTCAATGGCAACCCACCAGAGCAAAGAATTTGAAAGTAAGGATTTTTTGGAGAAGAAAAGCAATTTTTACCTTAGGGCTCTATTCTATATATAGATGAAGGAGGAGTCGAAACATCTCATGCTCAAATCCTTAATCACCAAAAAGCTGTCAATCAAATCAGCAAGATATTAATTTTTTCTGCCACACGATCTCAGCCACATGGTGTTAGGATTCGAAGAGACGCCGGTCACAAATTTCAAGCAAGAATGCGCCAGTTGTCATCCAACCATGCAATCTCCAGACGAAATCTAAAAGATTCGCATTAGTGGACCAGATCCTCTCCTTCACCAAATCAAGAAGAAATTCAAAGCATTTAAAGATCTCAACCAATTTCGCTTTTCCGACTTCTCTCCTACGGAGTCCGCCAAGCGAAAGAGCGTGGGGTATCTGTAGTGGTCAAAAATTGACCCTCACTAAGATGCTGACACGTATTCGAGCTATCGAGTTTCTCTTTTGAAGATTTTGCATCATCTAATTCACCCAGCAACTTCCATTACATCGGATCCTCTCGAAGACATTCACAACTCTCGGAATCACTTTAGGCCATACCTAAGTCAACCTTCAAGCTCCACCATCCTAGAGCTGCCCTGTTCCGAAGACATCACCCTCCGGAGCCGCTTGCAGTCTAATATTTCCGACTTCAACACGAAAGGCCCCAGCAGGGACCGCTGAGATCTTCGGATGCAATTACGCCACTTTTCCTCTCTCACATTGAAGCTGTGTTACGCCCTTGCATTCAAGGCAGATAATTATGGATAATGAAGAGATTCTCTGTGTGCAATCCCAACAGTCTAGTATTCATAATCACAACTGTTAAAACAAATCCGCATATGAAGATCATGCAGTTATAGTTATAGGAACCTCACCAGCTCTCATTCACCACCACCAACTCAGTATAAATGGACCCTCGTCTCTAACTAAAAGGGGACCTGACCTGACTTGACCTCTATGGATATTTCCTCTGAACCTAACACCAAGACCTCACTAATACTCCCACAGCCAACCCTGATTCAGAGACACTCCAAATAGTTCCTGTAATTCTTGTAACTTGATAGATTAACTTGACAGATTATAGTGAATTTTCCTTGTGGTTTTCCCAATTTGGGTTTTCATGTAAAAATATTGTACTTCCGTCTCTTTTCCGTGTTGTGATCACCACTTTACACTTACACTCTAAACTTCCTCTCTCGCTTGTGGTGTGGATTGACCGTCTGATCATTTGCAGCGGAAACTCTCCACCACAGATTCTAGTAAGGAAAACACTTCAGAGTATAATTTTAATCTCTTAAACATGTAAAAGAATATGGTACATTGATACAGATGCATACATTATATATGGTACTGAGCCTTGAAGTTATTTTCTTTATTTTCTTTGGTGTTATTTGATGATGTTAAAAAGTTTGGATTTTCTACATGCTTGCATGTGGATGTTCCTAGTTGGTACCATGTAATTATTGAATATTTCTTTATTTGTTTTATTTCTTAATGATTACACTCTCGTTCCCTCTTCTGGGAGAACAAAGTCATCAGAACTTGTTTGGGTAGTTTTGTTGTAACTAAGGATATGTATATTCACGGACTTCCTCCTTTTAATGCTTCTCAAACTAGTTTATTTTATTACAATTTTTCTGTATATACTACTCTACGCATCGACCACATTTTTATCTTTCATCTTGGCTATAATATCTTTTGTCTTGTAGGAATCATATGGAAAATCATCTTCAGATTCAAGTGATGATGAAGATTGGTCTGAATCAGCTGACACGAGTACCCCAAACAGAGGAAAGAAATATGCCAAAAGAGAAGAATCTGCTGGATCATCGAAGGCAAATTCTCGAATCATTAGGAACCGCAAAAATCCCAAAAATGTTGTTGGCACGTGTAAAGAGGTTGATACAGCAAGGAAATCAGATTCATATCGTTCACAGGTTCCTCAGATTGGTCATGAAACTAGCGCCAGTAAAACATATCAAGCATTGGGCACTAGTCCTGTGGAGCATGAAGTAGCTGGAAGGCACCATGGTCATGACGAGCCTGAATCTTCTGGAAACAAATCTTCTGCATCTGCATATAGAAGACTTGGTGAGATAGTGACACAGGTAATTCAAGTATATACATCTTTTTTTTTAATTTTTTTTCATCATCATCATCATCGTTGTTGTCATCCGACCCTTATTAAATTGTGGTCGCTCTGGAGCATGATCAAAGTAAAAGAGAACTCCATGGAAGAATCAACTGAGTTTTTATGGCCAGATGCCTTCCTGATTCCAACCTCTATGAGATCCTGCAAAATTTTAACCAAGGTAATTGTAAGCAAGGGAAGACCATACCATAGAATTTTAGTTGCCACCTGGTAGGAGGTGGGCATTTTCTCATTAAACTTGGGTGAGTAGCTTGACCGAAGTCAGGAAAGCTCCACAAAAGAACAACAAAGTTTTTACAACCATCAACCTGATTTTCAACCTTCAATGAGTTGGTGCACATTTCTTATTCAGGATAACTACGAGCAAGAAAGAGCCATTAGATAGAACCTTAACAGCCAATTGATGGCATTTTCCCATAAAATTGGGGTTGACTACAATGTCTTATGTTCAAAACTTTGTAAACATTGAAAAGATCGTATTTTTCCTCATTTTTGTTGTCTTCAGATATAAACATCATGTAATGTCTTTCATGTGTGTGCATGTGCTTAGGAGTGCCCTTTTTTCCCTTTTTTTTTTTTTTTTTTTTTGCCTTTTTGTACATCTCGTCACCACTCTTGAATCTGATTCTTGGGTTAAAGTGATTGCCAACAAGTCATCATAAAATTGTTTTAACCCCTTGTTTTGGTAGAATATTTCTATTATAACCCTGGAGCTTTTATGTAATTAAATAAGTATTTGTAAATATGTATTTACCCCGAATTATCAAAAGAATTATGTTTAACCCCGTAAATTAACATTAATTAAATTTGTGAACTATTAAATTTTTAGTAACTTCAGAATTAGAGCTGAATTGGTTGTAATGCCTACATGTTTCAGTGTAAAATTTAAAAAAACTCCACTGATTTGAATTAATATTAGTTCGACAACTGTGGATTAAAACAATTTTAATCTTTATCCAATTTTTCTAGTGTTACTGAACAAACTCAAATGTGTTATTCGAAAATTTTAAAATTGCATCCAAAGAATTTAGAAATTAAAAAATGTCATTTCTCAGACCTTTAGGTTACAAAATAAATGTGAGAATTGAATTGTAGAGTATGTTAATGGCATTCATAATGTAATATCAAAAGTCAGAGAGTAATTATATTAGAATAATGTGACTGAATAGAGTATTCATAAGAAGTAGTTTGCTAGTTCATCCATCTAAATGCAAGCTCACACCTAGACCTGGTGACACGGGCCATAGAGAGGGTTCCTTTGGATCTAAGGTGCACTAAATCTTATCACATGCCAGAGTAGAAGCTGTTTAGATAAGAGTGATCTTAAGACCTGGAAGGTGTGAAGTACTAAAACAGAACAAACATACATATCCATGTACTAGGTCAGAGCAGATCTTAGCAGGATCGATGTTCTAAAAATCATTATTAATATATCTTTGGAAAATTTTTAAGATTTCTAAACTAACGTGGAGTCTTATAAGAAATAGTTATTAAATACTCGAGTCTGATCTACATTTGTCTTTTACAAGATACATCAACAATGTAACATTTTTAATACATTGTACCCATACATAAACTAGTAAAGAAACTAGGAAGGGATGTTCACTTATCTCCAATGCCCAAAAAATTTGTTCCAAGAGAATCCAGGATCAATTAGTAATTGGCATTCCTAAAAATATAAGAAAAAATTGGAAAAGCCTAAATAATACATAAACAATTCAAAAGCTACATCCTAAGATTCTACCAATTCCCTATGTTATAGGTTAAGTATATTTTATTTGTGACTTTCTAAAGTTTTTGAAAGCCTCCGAATATAATTCTTAATATTTTAACAAATTTTAGGTCAAAGAAACTAGCTTGTAAAGTTTAAGACCTAATTTGTCATTTGTGAACTACAATTTCCTTCATTTAGACAAGTCCTGAAAATTCTGAATTCTTAGATTGCAACTTTAGATTTTCCGAAAAGCATATTTGGGTTAGTTCTGCAAATTTAAGAAAAACTAGAGTAAATAACAAAACTATTTTAATATACATGTAGAACTAATATTCATTTAGATTAGGGTTTTTTGAATTTTACAATTTCACATGTATGGTGTAGGTATGATAACAAATTTAGTTCCAATTCTAGGATTATTGTTAATTTTACAGTTCTCATATTTGATTAATGTTGGTTTACAAGGATAATATAATTTATATGATAATCAAGGGACTAAATCGATATTTAATATACTTATTTATAGGATGTAGGGTTATAGTACAAAAATTCTACCAAAATAAGGGCTAAAAATAATTTTATAGTGACGTGTGCCCTTTCAAATGGAAACATTGAATTTGAGTTTGATTCTGTTAAGGTGTGAAGGTGAATTAAAACCGAACTGGATTTGACGCTTAATTTAAGTTATTATATATTTTTTTAAATCTCTCTCATATCACCATTCAAATCCATAGTGGGTTGAATGCCCATGGCCACCAAAACCAAGTGGGTCTCTGGCAGCCACCCTAGTCTCCGCCAACAACTCCACCGGCGATGATCGCCATTGACATTTTATTTTATTTTATTTTATTTTATTTCATTTTTAACATGAGAATTTAGTGAATGAACCTTTAAGTAACCACAGTCTAATAGTCATAGCTATATAGTTCTCAGTTTAATTAGATTTATAATGATAAATGAAGGCTAGATCTTTTATCAATTTATTTTATTTGTTTTAGTTGCTATCATACTTAAAAAGAAGAATTTAACTATCAAAGTACTAACCTTGTTCGAGATGTGATTGAAACTTTGGTCTTTAACTCCCAATCTCCTCTTTGGATCTCTGATTTATCTCCCTTCTTGATGATAAAATAATTGAGCTTTTAATAGAATTCCTCATTTTAACTGACTTTATCTTAACATAGTTATCTTTAACATCTTATCTTAGAAGAGCTTATCCATCTAGTTAGGTTTTTACTTCATTTCATCTCATGAGAGGTCAATGTTATTTTAATATGACTGGATAACATCAATTTATGGTATTGATCAATTCAAAACTTTCTTATTTAATTTGAAATTTATCCATTACAATTATTATTATTATTATTGTTTTATGGATATTGCATTATCCCCATTTATATGAGTTTTATCCTCAAAACTTGATAACTCATTTTAAACAATTAAAATAAGCATTTCACCATATAATAAAAGAGAATTCAATGTAACTTAATAAAAAGTAACACTAACATATCTTAAGCTCTAAAAAGTTTGGAGTATCTCATATCCACTTCAAGCTCCCCAGTGGCCTTCTTTTCGACATTATTTTTTTATTAGACTTAACACAAGGGATAGGTCTGCACTTTAGGACTTGGTCCTTTCTGTAGAACGACGCGCTTTTGTTCCTCCTCCTCAGTCATATCTTCTTGGAGCTTTTCATTAGCCAACGCCATCACTCAAGTCAGGATCTGTAGTAAATCTTCTCAACGTCTACACATAAAAAGATTGTGTATCTTTGGGGAGAAATGGTAAAGCTCCTCTTTGGGTAACTCTTCCGACTTTCTAGAACCTTATAAAGACCAACAAATTTGGGGCTTAACTCTCCTTGAAGTCTAAACCTTTCCCACGTTAGAAGAACACACTCAATCACGCTTCACCAATATGAAACAATCGTTGGTAAAAAGGATAAAAACTAATATATTAGCAAATAGTTGATCACACACAATTTAATCAAATTCAATCGAGAATCAATTAAAGATAATATATTATGCGACAAGATTCTAAAATCAATATCAAACATATTGAATTATAAGCAAGCAAATACGCCCAATCTCATGTTTGTGGACAAGAGTTAAATCGATAAAAATTCAGAGATTTAAATATCACACTCGAAATAATCTATCTGAATTAGAATTGTACTTACTAAGGTCACGTTTATCTTGGTTGCCTGTGATGACTTTAGATATGCAGATCTGTCTGTCACAAATGTAACGCCGCAACAATCACTCGAATCGGGCTCTGGCGCCTAAGATATGGCCCGAAAACGAAACCATTGCGTTAACGGGTTTGTTGGAGAATGGGTTTACTGTTCATAGCGGATTCTCTAATGTAGTCGCAGATAGGGTACTGTAGCAATTTGGTCTCTATGGGTTTGTCACTTAAATCCAAAATCTGCGGGTTGGTGGATTCCGGTCGGGTTCTTTTTTGAACTTGAATCCAAGTTGAGTTTAGTTGCATAACAATAGTCAATGGGTTTTGTTGTCGTGAGCTCAAGAAGAAAGAAGCAAGATGAAGATGAGGTCGCTGGGGACACGCGATGACGCTCACCCGGGGCGGTTGGGCGATGACGCACACGGTCAGGGAGGCTTAGGCTTCTGTGGGATCAGTGCCTGGACTTATAGCGAGGAGGCTGGCGTCGTGGCTGCGTGGAGGAAGATGTCGGTGGGAGGGGTCTCGGGATTTGTGAAGACCGTGTCGAAGGTAGAAGATGACGGTGCTCAGGTTGTTGAAGGGAAATAACTAGTCTAGGGTTTCTCTAAGGGCTTCACACAGAAAAAGAGATATTTGAGAGAGAACTCATCACTCACAAATTTTGTGAAAAATTTCATAAACTTCTTGATTGCATTATGTTGTTTGATACAAAAGGCCTTTTGTAGCCTTTACAAAAATTTTATACAACTAAAACTCCTAATTAAAATAGAATTACAGTCTCAAATTTTAGAAACTAAAAAATCAAAATTACGAAACTAAAAATACATAGAATTCTACGCCTACTGGAACACTAGAACAATGTTTTCTCCATCGGTGATACATGCACTATGCACGTGGCTTCATGTGCATGTATGTAATTATGAATGTAATGCGGACATCAAGCCACGTGCATGTTGCGTGTATCACTGATAGAGAGGATGTATTGTTTCAGCATTCCAGCTCGGTCCCTCACTACACGTTCAGTTGCTCCTGAATCAATAATCCAATCAGAGGATGGATGAGCTACCATGACATGGCTAGTAAAACTCAAGTTGGGGAGTATCTTCTTCGACTCAGAGTAATCACGAGTGAAGTGTCCTTGCCACAATTTGCTAGTTTTGCTCTTCTTACCATCACGCTTGCCTCTCTTGCGTTTGGTAGAATTAATCTTCTCAGGCGCATGTTCAGGATTTTCATTCATTTCGCCTTGATTTTTCTTACGTTTTGGCCCAGATGACTTGCGCAAAGCAGACTGAGCAATATAGAACGAGCCATTAGCCTAGCCGCCTTCAAGCGCTCAGTTTCAAGCTCCAAATGACGCGAAAGGTCATCAAATATCTTAATTTTCTCATTATGCGTCATTTTAAGTCCCATTTGCTCCCAAGTGTCAGGCAGAGAATGGATGCCAGCTTGGACTTGATGTTCATCGCTCACGTTGTTTCCAGTTGCTTTGAGTTCGCTAATCATGAATGACGTCTACCTAAGAAACTGCTTCATATTCCCTTCTGGGCGCATCTTATGAGAGTCAAACTTTAGAGTCAATTCATGCAATCTCATAGCAGAGGTTTTATCAAACTTAAGTTTCAGAGCATTCCACATTTCGCGACCAGTCTTATAGTTCTCGAACGCGCTAATTAAATCATTATGCATGCTGCTCAGCATAACAAAACGTGCACAACAATCTTTCTGGGCCCATTTTGCATAAGCCTCAGCATCGCGTCAGTGTGGACTGTTGCCTCCTTTAGGGGTGCATCTGCACTGTGCCAGGGTTTTCAAAACCACTTACTTATCGAGATATTGGACCTTACGGTGCCGTATGTCATAATTGTCACCGTCCATTTTTTCTCCTTTGTGTCTTCTTGGACGCCATCTTAAATGCGCAAAAAAGAAAAAGATATTATTATTGGTGCACATATATAATTTCTATTTTGCAACAAACGCCCTAATTTAAAACTAACAATTCATACATGATACAAAATCGAAAGATCGTCAAACTCAAAACCTTTATTTATATCAAATATTTACTATTAGTTTAATTTAGGTGTTGCGCAAAATATGCATAGGAGCATAAAATAAATCTCAGTTATACTCCTACTCAAATAAAGTATGCTTAGCAATATTTAGTAATACATCAAATATATTAAGCGTGTCAAAAATTAATTATTATAAGGGCTGCTCCAAACTCGGACTTAGCCTAGGGAGTAGTCCTTCAGGATGCGACACCCAAAATCCTGCAGGGATCTGTCACCTGTGGTAGCGCCGCTCGTGGGTATTCCCAGCAGTGGCATCGTTGCGACTGTGCTACCGCGGCGGCAGTGTCGTCGTGCGCTGCCAGTCACGACAGCGGTGGCAGCGCCCTTGTGGGCTTTGGGCTTTGGCAGTGACAACAACCCCCAAGTGCGCTGCTAGCCGTACAGCGCCAGCGGTCCCCCAGCAGTTGTTGCAGCGCCTCCAGGGGCTCTGCCAACCGTTGTAGCACAGAGCGCTAATCTTGGCTAAGGGAGTAGAACTCTCTAAGTGTGCCCAAAAGGGTGACCCCTTTGATTCGCTCAAGAGAGATCAACTCTTCTAGATTTGTAAAGGGAATTGAAATCCCTGAGTTCGCCGAAGTACGACTTAGGGAGGCAAAATCTCTCAGATTGATTTTTATTCAATCAATCCACAATCTAAATTCCACAAGCATTCGCTGATACCAATGCAGAATTTAGGATATACTAAACATGGAGGAGAGGGATTAAAATTACCTTAGCAGAAACAGTAGTAGTGGCAGACTCAATCTCGCTCGTTGCCATTGTCTCGATCCTCAACGGTTGGTGGACATTTCAAGAACAATCACCCTTAAATGATAGTTCAAGTACCTTGATGGATCTCCTCGTTGAGCTGAAAGAGAGGAGGAAAAAATTCTTGATTAGGTGGAAGAAGATTATCGCTAATCATTTAGATCTCATAAGATTATATAGATGTTAGAAGATAGAGTTGTAATTCTCATCTACAACTAGCAATATGATAGATAGAGTTGTAATCTAACAACAACTGACAAGATCTAAATCAATCTTGATTTGAATTTCAAATCAAGATTATCTTATCTTATCCTCGTGAGATCTTTTATCAATCGTTATTGGGTCTAGCCTACTATGGGCGCCCAATATAGTCTCGACTCACCTCGCGGGCCTTTATTCCAACATCTTATAAGGCTTGGGGCACCATCTCAAAAGGTCAACCCATTAAGTGGAGTAGCCCAAACACTTAAGTACCCAAGACCATCCCCAAGTCTAACCGGTGTGGGACTATTTGTTCGTACTATGCTCAACACTTCATAGCATTCAAAATGCAATATCATTAGAGTAACTATATAAGAAAAATGTAGCTAAAAATATTATCCATTAAATAGTAGGTTGCAAATTCATCAATCAGATCTCAAGGCCATACGTAAGTCCACAAGGGCTAGAAACAAAGGGTACCTGGGGATCTAAGGTGCACCTATTCCTATCACAGGTCAAAATAGAATTGTCGGCTAAAGAGAATGATCTGAAGATCTAGAAGGCCCGAATGACTAAAAGAGAACGAAGTGTATATACCACAAAATATGTGAAATGCCTGAGCAGATCATAACAGGACTGGTGTTTGAAAATCATTGGTATCTTTGTATAACTTTTTTGATTTCTAAATTGACTTTAAGTCATTATCAAATACTAGAGTTTGATTCTCATCCTCATTTGTCACTAACAAAACATAAACTTATAAAAACAACAATTTAAGGATAATATTCAAACATATGATAGTTTTTTAAAGGAACTTGGAAGAGATGTTCACTTACTTTGAATGCCCGAAAAATTCTTCCAAGAGAATCTAAGAGAACAGTCAATATTCGACATCCTAAAAACATGACAGACAATTAGTAAAGCATAAACAATTTTTTTTTGTTAAAAAAAAAAAAAACAAAGCCCAAGTTCTACCCAATTCTTGTATAATTGTGTTATAGGTCTATCTTTTTTTTCAATGACTTTCTAAAGTTCTCACACAAGGGCTAAGAGTGGCGGAAGGCAAGAGGTGGAGGGAGGGATAGGAGTTGGTGAAGGGAAATAGAATGAGGCAGCATGAGAGGGAGAGATGTTTTAAAACTTTTTATCTTTTTAGTCCTCGTCCTTGCGGGCATAATTGATATTTACAATCTCCCATTGCAGAAACTTTATGAAAGTTTTCAAGAAAACCAATACCCTACTCGGGAGAAAAAGGGAAGTCTGGCACAAGAACTTGGGCTTACATACCATCAGGTCTGATATAATATTTTATATTAACCTGCTACAGCTAATAACATGGCCCCTAACTTCCTGTTTTGGTGTACTTCCAGGTGGATAAATGGTTTATTAACTCGCGGCATAATTTTCGTGTTTCTGCCAAGGAAGCACCTCCTAATGGAGTCCACTCACCAAATAAAGGCGACAATTCTGCCAACATTAAAAATACTACTAGTGGTAACAAGCCTGATGGCAGTGTTGTTCGGAGCTCTGTGAGCAAGGGGATTAAGAGGACAAACTCAATGCCAGGTGGACAATCGAAGGCTAGAGCTGAACATGGAGAAGAGGATGGAGATGGCATGAACAATGTAGACAAAGACCGGCAGAAGGCTATAGCTCGTGAATTGAGGAAGATGAAACAAGGCAGGTAGGCATCGAAGAAGTCATCTGTGATGGAATTTTTCTTTTTTCGAGAATCAATAGTGGTGGTCTGTTCTTCTGAGGACCTGGCCCTGTATTCAACAAAGGTTTGTTTTGGCCCTTCGGATCAGAGGCGGCGGCCCATCTGATAGGAATTCCTCTTAACTACAGAGCTTTTGAGAAACTTGCGGCGTAGAAATGTAATCTGAATCCCAACTATTCAGTACTCATGCTATAGCATGCATACTTTGTGTTTCTCTTAACAGGGTTTTCTTAACAAGTGGTAATGCTGCTGCTTGGTTTGGGCAAAACATTTGCAAGGTTGTACTTGTTTCCAAATTGGTGTTTTCTTCAGCAAAGGATTCAACTAGTGGATTTTCTTTTTCTACAGGCCAAGTTTCCTGTATGTGATCTGGGGGAAATTGCACCAAAATACCCTCAAATTTGGGGTACCTTCAAAGTAATATCCCCTATAACTTTTCCTTCAAACTAAACTACTATGCCAAACTTCTTAGTGTTTTAAATGAATTTTCTTTTTCACATGCAGGCAATGTTCTCAGAATCAAGTTATTAATAATGAGAACCGAGCACCCGAGGCAATTTTAATGGTGAAACATTTATAGGATGTTGAGATCTGCAAGTGCTCCTTTTAAAAGTAACCTTCTTCCCACCATAAGGGGGGAAAGATTCTCAAGGAAGGGAGAATGGACACGTCTAATCATGTGCGCACAAATGAATCGCTGCCACTCTCCACGAAGTGTTAATAGTCACCTTAAGCACTTTTCGTGTAGTGTGAATGAGCCTCCAAAAACTCCAAAAATCACTAGTTTAGTTTTATAAACTGATTCACCTCAGTGACACCTCTTGATTTGTGCCTAAAATGAGTTCATAACAAATTAGTATGGGAGCTCTGCACTTCCGATGAGCATTTATCAGACAAAGATATATATAACACGCGCACACACACACACGCATATATGAGGAATCTGTACCTCAGTCGCAAGTTGAGAGAGTCTCTCTCAGCTGGCGCAACGTGGCTGAATTTTGACAACAATTTTGGGTGCTGATACTATGGTCGCGGTTTTATATGAGGACTGTGATTAAGTCGCAGTGTTTTTATGATAACTGCTGCCGACTAAGATCGCAGACTTTGTCTGAAGACTGCGATCAAAGTCGTAATCTTTTTTTAAGGACTCCTACCTTACTCGCAGTCTTAATTACACTGAAATATATGATTTTTTAGGACTGCGACCATGTTGCAGTAAGTTTGCGACCATTTTGAAGTGACAGCTGAGAGAATCCCTCTCAGCTGGCGGTTGAGGTACATTTCTCTCTCTCGCCCCCTCTGTGTGTGTGTGTGTCTATATATATAGTGAGTTGATCCCCTAAGAACTGTTCTCACGAATTTATGTGAGAACTTTCACGTGGGCCGTCGGACCTGAAAGAGATCTAGTTTTATTTAATTTGATCTATCAAATCCGACGACCCACGTGAAAGTTCTCACAGAAATCCGTGAGAACCGTTCTTAGAGGATCAGCTCCCTATATATATATATATATATATTATATATATATATATATATATATATATATATATATATATATATATATATTATATATATATAAGAAAAATGTATATCAGCCCGCGGGCTGATAGTACTCTCTCAGCCTGCGGTGACGTGGCTCGATTTGTCACCTCACTGACTTGCGACCCGCTTTTAGGGAGAAGTTAAATTACCAAATACCCCTTATGATAACTTTTTCTTATTGTTTATTATTATTTTTCCCCCTTTTATTTTGCCGCTCTTTATAGGATATAATTACTTTTCGCCTTATTTCTTTACCTCTTTTTTGAAAGATCTAGTTTCTCCTTTTCAGCCTGGGATAAATTTTTTTTGAAAATATAAAATCTTTTCAGATCAATGTTTTCAGCCTGCGATAAAATTCTACTTTATAGTTTATTTTTTTATATATAATGTAGTCAGAGTCTTTGGTCGCATTGTACATTTAAACTGCGACCTTAGTCAAAGACTTTGGTCGCAGTGTACATGGTTAAATGCGACCAAGGTCGCAGTGTTGTTATTGATAAAGATGCCAGCAACTGCAATCTAAGGTTGCATTACATGGACTGCGACTTTGGTCGCAGTACGTTAAGAATTTCCGCCTTCTTCAAAGTCTCTAACAGGGGCCTGCCTCCATGGATGAAGATGACCCTATGCACGAAGATGACCCAGAGCTTGATTGTCCTTTTTCAGGTTCGCTGGGCCTCTGGGAGTATATTTTGGCCGGTGAACTTGATCGATGTTCGTCCACAAGGGAAGAAGTCATGGTCCTCGACGTCCATAGTTTTTTAATACACGGGGACCTCAATAACACCACTGCTCTTATTCAACAAGGGCTCTTTTGATATTTAATCTTCTTTGTACTGCTATATTGTAACACTCAATCTTATTGTATAAGAGAGCGTTTTTTGTATCATTTTCACATGCCTGGAGATAAATGCCTGGACATAAATAAAAAGAGCTCAATAACACCACTACTCTTAGTCAACAATGGCTCTTTTTGATGTTTAGTTTTCTTTGTACTTATATATTGTAACACTCAATCTTATTGTATAAGAGATCGTTTTGTATCATTTTCACATGCCTGGAGATAAACGCGTGGACATAAATAAAAAGCATATTTGTTTTTTAATAAACTACGACCTTTGGTCGCAGTCATGCATTGCAAACAAAACAACTTGGACCAGAGATGACACTGCGACCAAGGTCGCATAAGACTATCAGTGCAAACAGAAAGAACTGCGACCAGGGGCGACATTGCGACCAAAAACTGCGACTAAGCAACTGCTGCGGTGACGTGTCACCTCGTCGCAGTGTTGTTGTTGATTAAGACTAAAGACCAGCAACTGCGACCAAGATTGCAGATTATTTTTTAAGACTGCGGCCATCAACTGCGACCAAGGTCGCAGTGTTGTTGTTGATTATTTATAAAGACCACCAACTGCGACCAAGGTCGCAGTGATGTACTGTTTTGGAGTAAGAGTAAAGACCAGCAACTGCGACCAAGGTCGCTGTGTATTTTATTAAGACTAAACACAAACAACTGCGATCAAGGTCGCAGTTTATTTTATTAAGACTACGGTCAGAAATTGCGACCAAGGTAGCAGTGTTGTTGTTGATTAAGACTAAAGTCCAGCAACTGCGACCAAGGTCGCAGTGTATTTATTAAGTCTGCGTCCATGGTCGCAGTATTTCAACCAATACATAGTAGTAAAAAATGTAATTCACACAATTAACTGTAGAAAATAGATTTATATATATTTAAAAAGAAAAACAAAATACAATTTTTTTAACTTCTAATCGTCGTCATCACCATCGTAATCAGATTCGTCGTCAAGAGTCATGCTTTCGTCTTCTGTCTCTTCCTCCTCTTCAGGTACAGTCTCATCGTCGCTTTCTTCCTCTTCATGTTTGTGTTTTGGTTCATCAATGAACTCCCAGAAAGGGTCGTCTGTATCAAGCTTAGATTCTGACCCGTAGCGAGACATTGTTTCAGAACTAAACATAAAATCATCATTTGATGATTGGCTTCTTTCCGGTGAAGACGGTGGTGATGGTGAAGACATTGTTTGAATGTATTGGCTTCTTTCCGGTGAAGACGGTGGTGATGGTGAAGACATTTTTTGAATGTATTTTCCGAACAGTGAGAGTAACGAGTTTGAGCAAAAATAACTTAGTATGTTTTTAATCCTTTGCTCATGACCCTTTATATATTTTTAATCCCGGAATTCCAAAAGGTTTAAGCTCTCGGACCACGTGAATATCTCTCAAATATATTTTCTATCTTTTCCCAAAAATTGTATACTTCCTAGGTGACTGTTCAGTTATCCAAAACAGTTTAAAAGTTAATACACTATAACTTTAAATTACTTTGAACTCCAAAACAGTACATTAATGCGACCAAAGTCGCATTGGGAACTGAGAAATGATTAACTGCGACCATAAATTGCATCCGTAGTAGGATTGCGACTATGGTCGCAGTGTTTAAGAGCAGCAGTCGCAGTTTGGATATGTAATTAAAAGAGCTTATAAGTTAATATAGTGAGAAAGAGACCTTACAAAAAAAATAGAATTAAAAGCTTTTAAAAGAAGACAAAATATAATTGAATATCAGAAGATCAGGAAATCCTAATCCTCGTCATTATCACCATCATAAGCAGATTCATCGTCTTCATTCTTCTGCTCTTCCTCTTCATCACTTATTTCCTCATCATCTTACTGTTTTTGAGGTTTTTTTGTTTCACCGATGAACTCCCAGAATGGATCGTCTCTATCAAGCTCTTCGTCTGACCCGTTGCTAGGAAGCGAGCCTACAGCATCAGAGGACATGCTTTCATCAAGCATGTCTCCGTCAAGTGACAGAGGAATAATGTCTTCTTCACTAACCCACATGAAAACTTCATTATCATCATGAATAGGAGGATCAGTTAATACATTATTTGATGTAGTGAGATAGTCAAAAGGAGTGAAGTCCAGACTGGTATCAGATTCACTAGAATATCCTGAAGACAAAGGACCGGTGGGGGAACGATTGAAGTTGAAATCTAAGTGTTCAGAGGAAGAAGAGGGGGAAGACATGATTCAAGAATGAATTTTTTTTTGGAAGTTTTTGAAATCAAATTGAAAAGGAAGAGCAAAAATATAGTTTTTAGGTATGAGATAATATACTAGTAACAAGCATTATATAAAGGTGAATATTGTGGAAGAACATGAATAGTAATAATAATTGTTAGAGGTGATGGTTGAGTATGGTAAGAAGTGGTAAAAAAAAATTATATTTAATTGAAGATTTATTGCGGGAGAATCCTGTAGGCTGTCCAAAAGTTACTGAAGGACAAGCCATTGAAAAGCAAATTTTCAAGCTCTAGACGCGAGGGACTGACACCCGCGTCTCAGCATCAAGGCGCGACACCCGCGTCTCAGCATCAAGGCGCGTTGGCTCGACACCCGCGTCTCAGCATCAAGGCGCGTTGGCTCGACACCCGCGTCTCAGCATCAAGGCGCGTTGGCTCGACACCCGCGTCTCAGCATCAAGGCGCGTCGGCCTGACACCCGCGTCTTAGTTATAACCGCCTTAGTTAAGGGACCAATCACTGCCTACACGTAAGGGAAATCAACCCCCATCGTGGCGTGTCTTTAGCAGGCACGTGGGTTAGTTACCGCCCATGTAGCGGGGAAGTTGGCCCTCATTGTGGAGCGTTTTCAGGGGGGCACGTTCACCCCTGGGACCTCTATAAATAGCCTTGTTTGCATCAACAAACAGGACAACACAAGACAGGGCACAACAACAGAGAGGAGAGAATCAATCGGACGAAGAGGAGATCATCAACAAAGAGAGAGAGAAGACTCTTCAGCAAGCTTGCTGCGTACCAGCTGCTCTTCGCCTACTTTCTCTTTTAGAGTTTTGGTAGACAGAGCTGCGTCACTCTTTCTACCGGCCGAAGAGGAGATCCCTGAAGGACGGTCATCTGGTCAACGGAGAACAAGATTCACTCTCCACCGCCACACGAAGAACCCAGCACTAAACAAAGGGGGAATTCAAGATTCAATATTCTCCCTCCCTTGTAACCGGAAGGAACAGTTTTTGTTGTAATCCTTTTCATTTGATTCAAGGAAAACTTTTACTGCAATTCTGCGTCTTCTCCTTTTCCGGGTCATACAAGAGATGGTGACTCCGCTGGGGACTACGTTTGTCACCGATGAGCAAATCGTGGCGCAGGATGACGTCCTCCGTAATGGGAAGATGGTCGAATCGCTCGTTGTCGAGTTCGACCAGGCGAAGTACGAAGAGTTCCTCTCTTCCGGCTCCAAGAGCCCAAAGGCCCGCGTCTGTCGCCGGGTCTCAACAGGGAACGGCCCCGAGGCCCGATCTAAGGCTTTCTCGGGCGCCCATCCTGCCAACTGTGCCAAGCAAGGTACACGCGCCAACGCCTCTCAGAAGGCCCGCGTGGTCCCAGGCACATCTGCCTTTGCAACTAACCGCGTTGCACAGAACACCCGCGTCAGCGTCTCTCAGGAGACCCGCGTGGTTAAAGTCCCTGATGTTCAACATCAGGATGTTGTTGGTCTCTCCCCCCTCCGCGACGCAACCGGAACGCCGAGCGTCGACAGAGGAGACGTGCGCGTCAGCTGCAAGTTGGAACCGTTAGTTGTCCAACTGAGGCTGGACGCGACGTACAATCTCGCGCCTTGCCCGCGCCACGTCCAGTACGTGAAATCCGCGTTTGGAGTCCAAACGCGAGATTCCTTCAGTTAGGTGCTCTGGGGACCAACTCATCAAACGCCAAGGTGAGACCTCTGCGCCTCGTCAAGCACAAGAGGCACGAGCCCATAGGCGTGGGGCCCAGCAGCCCATCCTCTCTCAAGTGTCTCTGCCCCGACACACTAAGCAGCAACGCGACAGGCGCGTTTTGTCTCAACAGAGACGCCAGACGCGCGCTAAACAGCTGCGGCGCGAGAACCGCGTCCCTCAAGCCTGCGTCCAGGCTGTACAGCGCATGGATGCCTCCCGTCTCCGAAGTTGCGAGGCTAATCTTTTCAATCCCCCTCCCATGGATTTGAGGGATTATCTGACGAAGAAAAGAAGTGCCAATCAGGCCACTTCGTCGTGTTGCTGCCAACGGCTCATCCATATGCTCTCTGAGTGCCGTTGCGGATCAGGCGTACACCAGCAGTCTTTAGTCAGACAGCTGACCCTGATTCCTTCGTCAGCTAAAGGAAGACGCTCCCACAGAAGAAGAACCTTCTCTGACGTTGAGTACCCGGAGCTCACTGCGAATATGACAAGCAGGAGCAAGGGAAAACAACTTGCAGTCACCTCAGATGAGTCCGAGTCTGACTCTGAACCGGAAGGGGTGTATCGACACACTCGCACCCAGACGGGGGCCATTCCCCTAATTGACTATAATGCCTTAGCCCACGGCGTTGAAGTGAACGATTCTCACTCCGCCGTAGCAGAATCTAAGGCTTCAAACTCTTCCGTCGAGAAGGAGACCTCCGCCTACATGACAGGCACTCCTGAGGAGACGGCTAGACGTTTAGAGCAGACCCAGAAGGCGCAAATGGATATGATTCTTTCTCAGCAGGAATCTATCAACTCCCTCAAGCAGGCGATTGAACAGCTGCTCGAAGACAGGAGGAGGTCTCCTCCTAAAAAGTCAAAGGGCAAAGGGAGAAAGGGAGAAAGCTCATCTTCCGAACCTTCTGAGGAGACGCGGCGATCTACTTTCGGTTCGTCCAAACTCGCGTCGCAAGTAAAAGGCGACCAAGACCAAGGAAAGGCTCATGCTAAAAAAATGAGTCAACTGGAGCGACGCCTCGAGGCCCTTGCCAATCGCAAAGACCTCCAAGAAGTAGGAGTGGTCCGGCCCTACCTGGCTGAATGGGACTTGGTTCCGTACCCGCCCAAGTTCAAAGCTCCAACTCTTCAAGCCTTTGATGGGAAAGGGTCACCCAACCAGCACATCTACTACTTCAAATCCCAAACGGGAATGTAGTAGATAATGATGCCATCCTGGCACGCCTGTTCATCGGCACCCTGAAAGGGTTGGCCTTTGAATGGTTTATGAAGCTCCCAGAAGGTTCTATCAAGAACTGGGGCGATTTGGAGAAGCTCTTTTTAACACGCTTCTTCGAAGACGACTCTGAAGTCACAATGCCAACCCTTTTGGCTACCAAACAGCGAAAAGGGGAGTCCGTCAAATCTTTCGTGGAAAGATTTCGGAACATGGCACTCCGGTGTCCAAGCGGTATGACCCAGGCCACCCTCGTGGAAACATGCCGCCACAATCTCCAAACCTCACTCCTTGCTCAAATAGGAGTTGCTGAAAGCCGCACCTGGAAGCAATTAGTCCAACAAGGTGAACAGGCTGAGGAGATTGTCGCCCGCGTCAGAGCGGAGGAAGGTAAGCCTAGGCCGGAAAGGTCGACAAGGCGTGCGCCGGACACATCCCTCCAAACAAAGCGGAAGGATAATTTGGCAACGGAGACCAAATCTCCCGCCAAACCTCAATCAGGCAAGGCGAGTGGCTCTTCAAGCCAGCCACGCGCCAACAAGCAATATTCCTTCAAGGAGGAACATGTCGATTCGCTCTTTAAACTACTCAACAAGAGCAACCGACTGAAGCTCCCTGAAGCTCGACGCCTAGAGGAAGTCGGCAAGACCGACAATCCCAACTACTGCATGTATCACAGGATGTTGGGACACCCCACCAAAAGCTGCTACATCTTCAAGGACATCCTTCAAGCTCTGATTGACGCGGAGGTGTTAAAGCTCCGACCAGAGCAGAAGAAGGTGACGGCCAACGTGACGTCAGTTCTCCAGTTCGGAAGACAACCTCCGACACCCTCTGGAGTAGTCCCTATCCCAAGGGGAGAGCTGAGAGTGGTCAACACAGACCCTCACCAGCAGCAAGAGAAAGGCTTGGTACCCGTCCCTACACCTCAAGGGGAAACTATGTGGGTCCACCCTGACCTTGTTAATGAACAGTAATGGACTACTGTGACAAACAGGAGATCCAAAGGCAAGGCAAAAGCCTCGTCCTGCAATGTGGTGGGTGCCTCCTCTCGAGAAGCGGAGACTGATATCCCTTCACTGACGACTCAGAGGAGGAAACGATAGTCTTGGCCGCAGAACCAAACCAACCGATGGCGGGAACCCGTTCAGGACAAGCGTACTTTAAACAGTATGGCGAGACGGCAGTAGTGAAATACACCTAGAGGGGGGGGGTGAATAGGTGTAATTGCTAATCTAATGATCTTTTTAAACTTATGAAATGAGTGATGCAACAATCTCTCAAAAACACGACTAAGAGCCGAATACCCCTTGCGAGGTTCTGAACTCCTTCCTCCCAATTCCCCTTAAATGGGTTAGAGGTGCGCAATGCAACCGTGTTGTATTGAGGTGTGATTGATCAATTCCAAGTATGATGATGAAAATGAAAGGCTCACAATGTAACACAACAAGTATAGCAACACAAGATTCCACAAATAGAGGGTTAGTTACTCAAGCAAATAATTCAAGGCAATATAAAACAAGAGAAATTGAAAGCAATAAGAACGCAAAGGCAATCGCAAACAAGGATGATTTGTTTCGAGGTTCGAGCCCGTTGCTCTAGTCCCCGCCTTCACCTCCGTGAAGGGTTTCCACTATCCCCTTAGGATCCCGTACAAGTTAGGCCTCCAAAGACCTCAAGCCCGTAGCTTCACCTTACAAAGAAACTCCACCGAGGAGCTTGTCTCCACAAGAACAAGGATTACAAATAGTGATCTTTAACTAGACCACAACACTCTTTTACAAACACTCTCACTCTTTTACAACTTCACTTATAGAAAGAATATGAAATTTTTGGCTCTATGAAGTGTGGTGAGAAAAGCTTCAGTTGTAGAGTGATATTAGAGATCAAACAACAACTGAAAAACCAATTTGAAAGAATGGAAATGAAAGCTTTAAACTATTTTTCTCTTTCTCTTAAAAACAATGAAAACTTGTATTTTTCTTGGTAAATAACTAAGGCCTATTCCCCACTATTTATAGGGAGAGAATAGGTTAAAAACTCTGATTTTTCCAGCTAATTTGATCAGAAAAAGAGTCCCAACAACTCCTAAAAACTCTGTAAAAGAGAAAACCAAAAACAGTTTTTCAGAAATTCCAAAAGAAGAAAGAGCCGTTATGGCTTGTTGCAGGCCTACCGGTCGACTGCCGGTCGACCGGGTCCCTGCTAGCAAAAGAGCCGTTGGAGCTTCGGTCGACTGCCAGTCGACCGATCCAACAAAGGAAACACAGTTTCCTTCTATCGGTCGACCGACCCAGTCGACCGAAAAGATACAGAGAGCAAACATCTCTTTTCGGTCGACCGGTCTGTTGGTCCGGTCGACCGACAGACATGCACAACCTGTGCATGTCCGGACACAGCAGCCGGTCGACTGCCGGTCGACCGGTCTGCCTGAAACAGGATTCTGGGCAGATTTTTGAGATAGAAAATTTTGTAAAAATTCTTTTAAAAAATCTGAAGCTAAGTGTTATGCAGAAAATAGTTTATATCATGTTTTAAACAAGTTTTTGAAGATATAAAGCTTTGAGTACATGTATGTATAAACTAAGGCATAAACTTAGAAATAAACATTTTCAAAAACAAGGAAACATACAAACAAATGTGTGTGCAAATCCTAGAGCCAAATTTCACATATTCAATCTTTAACAAACTAAACTTACAAACTTCTAGGTCTTCAAGACTTCAAGATGGGCTATCTTCACTTGATCTTCAATATTGTACTTTGAGCCCAATTTGACTTGTCTTGAGTCCAATGTACCTTCCTTTAGGGAAGAATTCATCTCTTTAATATATAAACCTGAAACACACTTAAACAACAATTTATATTAGTACAAATAACTAATATGTTTTGTAATCATCAAAATACACTAAACATGGGTTGATTGTAACCTTGGGCCAACAATCTCCCCCTTTTTGATGATGACAAAACATATGAGTTATTAAACAAATAAAGGAGGAAAGAGCTTGGAAAGCTCCCCCTTAAATAATGCTATGTATTTAACATGAATATGAACAACTATGTAAGCATACATAAAGCATTGAAAAAAATATCATCACCAAAAAAATTCTGTCATAAAACTATCATAAGGAATAACAAAATTTAAAACAAACAACATATATTTTCTCCATATATTTTCTCCATGTATTTTCTCCCCCTTTTTGTCATACATCAAAAAGGGTTAAAAACAAGAATAAACATACAAACAAGAAAATATTTGAAGACATGCTAAAAACAAGAATAAGCAAACTAAAAATATTTTAAGTATCAATCATACAAATATTCAATTCTCCACAAATGAAAGAAAATCTTGCAAAATCTAAAGGTTTTGTGAAAATGTCTGCAAGTTGAAAATCAGTAGAAACAAAATCAATATCTATGTCACCTTTTTCAAAGTGATCTCTAAGAAAATGATATCTAATGTCTATATGTTTGGTTTTACTATGTTGATTAGCATTTTTGGTCATGTGAATAGCACTAGTATTATCACAATAAATCTTAACATGATCAAAATGTAAATCAAAATCGAGAAGAGTATGTTTCATCCAGAGTACTTGTGCACAACAAGCTCCGGCTGCTACATACTCCGCCTCGGCGGTTGAAAGGGCTACACTATTTTGCTTCTTGGAAGACCAAGACACAAGACAATTGCCCAAGAATTGGCAAGTGCCACTTGTGCTCTTCCTATCTACCCTACAACCGGCATAGTCGGCATCCGAATAACTAGTCATGGTAAATTGGTTAGTTTTCGGATACCACAAACCTAAATCAATTGTGCCCCTAAGATACCTAATTATGCGTTTTACCGCTATTAAGTGTGATTCCTTAGGACATGATTGAAAACGTGCACATAAACATACGGAAAACATTATATCCGGCCTACTAGCCGTAAGATAGAGTAAACTACCAATCATGCTACGAAATAATTTGATGTCTACTTCCTTACCTTGTTCGTCCTTGTCAAGTTTCGTAGTGGTTGCCATGGGAGTCTTTGCTACTTTGGATCCTTCAAGCCCGAACCTCTTGATGAGTTCTTTGGTGTACTTGGCTTGGTTGATGAATGTCCATCACTACGTTGCTTGATTTGAAGTCCAAGGAAGAAGTTGAGCTCCCCCATCATAGACATCTCGAATTCCTTTTTCATGCATGACTCAAAATTCTTGCAAAGTGAAACATTAGTAGATCCAAAAATAATGTCATCAACATAAATTTGAACTATGAGGATATCTTGATCTATATGTTTGGTAAATAATGTTTTATCAACTTTTCCTTTCTTAAAATCATTTGAAAGCAAAAATGAAGACAATCTTTTATACCAAGCCCTAGGGGCTTGTTTCAAACCATATAGTGCTTTATCTAATTTATAAACATAATTAGGGTGTGTAGGATCAACAAACCCGGGGGGTTGTTCAACATACACCTCCTCATCAATATAACCATTAAGAAAAGCACTCTTTACATCCATTTGAAATAACTTAAAATCTTTAAATGAGGCATATGCTAAGGTCATCCGTATGGCTTCGAGCCGTGCTACGGGTGCAAAGGTTTCTTCAAAATCGATTCCCTCGATTTGAGTGTAACCTTGGGCAACTAACCTAGCCTTGTTTCTAACTACATTACCCGATTCATCCAACTTGTTCTTAAAGATCCATTTAGTACCAATAGTTGGTCTATCTTGGGGCCTAGGAACAAGATGCCATACTTGGTTGCGCTCAAATTGATTGAGCTCCTCCTGCATAGCAAGCAACCAATATGAATCGGCCTCGGCCTCGAGGACATTTTTAGGTTCTATGTGTGAAATAAAAGCAAAATTACCACAAAAATCTTGAATCTTAGAGCGAGTGGTTACCCCTTTTGATACTTCACCTATGACGAGGTCCTTGGGATGATGAGGATTGAATCTCCAATCCTTTGGTAGTGGTTGAGAGGGCTCCTCTTCATTTGCTTGATGTTCATTTCCTTGAGCCTCTTCCACTTTGGCTTCACTTCCATCATCATCCTTTGGCTTGTCTCCCATGGTAGAAGCATCCTCCAAGGTCACTTTCTCCAACCCTTCATCTAAAGCATCAATTTCTACACAATTCTTAACAAACTTGTTAGATTCCTCAAATTTAACATGAATAGATTCCTCAATAGTCAAAGTTGATCTATTGAAGACTCTATAAGCCTTACTAGTATTTGAGTAACCTACAAAAATAGCCTCATATGATCTAGCATCAAATTTCCCAAATTAATATTTGTATTTAAAACAAAACATTTGCAACCAAACACTTTGAAATAAGAAACATTAGGTTTTCTAGAAAAATACATCTCATAAGAAGTCTTAGTAGTATTTTTACATAGGAAAACACGATTTGCAATGTAACATGAAGTATGAACGGCCTCGGCCCACAAATAATGTGGTAGACCATATTCATTTAACATTGTCCTAGCCATCTCTTGTAAAGTACGATTTTTCCGCTCAACTACTCCATTTTGTTGTAGAGTTCTAGGACAAGAAAGTTCATGTTTTATTCCATGTTCCTCACAAAAAGTGGTAAAGGGAAGGTTAATGAACTCACCTCCTCTATCACTTCTTATTTTAATTATTGAGGAGTCATTTTCCTTTTCAACTCTTTTCTTAAAGGCTTGAAAATGTGAGAAGGTTTGACTTTTATGTTCAAGAAAATAAACCCAAGTAAAACGCGAAAAATCATCTACTAAAACATAAGCAAATCTACTCCCACTTAAACTTTTGGTTTGTGTAGGGCCAAATAAATCCATATGGATTAATTCCAAAGGACGTGATGTCATGATATCCTTAATTGACTTGAAAGAAGACTTAGTTTGTTTCCCAAATTGACATGAGTCACAAACTCGGTCCTTTTCAAAATTCAATGAAGGAATACCTTTCACCATTTCCTTTGAATTTAATCTAGAAATATGATCAAAAGAAATATGCCCTAATCTCCTATGCCACAACCAAGAGTCATCATCGAGGGCTTTTAAACAAGTAATAT
Organism: Agave tequilana; assembly: GCA_038442645.1. Classification (NCBI taxonomy): domain Eukaryota; kingdom Viridiplantae; phylum Streptophyta; class Magnoliopsida; order Asparagales; family Asparagaceae; genus Agave; species Agave tequilana. The sequence continues at coordinate 10,833 of JAVJIF010012153.1, read as the reverse complement.
TACAAGACATATTTAACATATCAATCATATAAACATTGCTTTCACGAAAACCGGAAAATACACAAACATTGGAAGTTCTATCATTACTTTACAAGCAACATTGTCAAAAACTACATCAAAACCTTTATCACAAAGTTGACTAACACTCAAGAGATTATGCTTGAGGCCATCAACTAAAACTACATTTTCAATTAAAGGAGAAGTGCCAAGCTTTACATTACCAATACCAATGATTTTACCCTTGGCGTCATCTCCGAAGGTGACGGTGCCACCTTCATGATATCTTGATAGGGTTGCGAAATTGTTGATGTCCCAAGTCATGTGCCTTGAGCAACCGCTATCAAGATACCATAAACCTCTACGTCTTTGAGCTTTGGAAAGTACCTACATCATTTAAAACAATAGTTGATTTTGGTACCCAAACTTTCTTGGGTCCTTGAAAGTTAGTATTACGAACCCAAAACATTATGAGATGATGCACTTAGTCTATCATAGCAAAAATTAGCTAAGTGTCCTTTCCGTCCACAATGTGAACATGTGTACACTTTTCTATACATAAATGCATGGTGTGTATGTGAAGTGTGAGCATGCTTTGGGGGTTTACCATGATGCATAGGTTGTGTAGCATGTACATGAGCATGAGCATGAGCATGATGAACATTTTTCTTAGGAGCTTGTTTCTTAGGAAACATATTCTCCATCTTCTTCTTATCAAACTCACTACACTTTTTCAAAACAACATCTAATGAGTCTAATCTTTCCTTAAGCATGGCAATCTCATTAGAATCTACAAATGGGGTCTTTCCTTTACAAGCAATCTTATATTTTTCAAAATCATTTTTAGTGGAAACTAAAGAAGAATGCAAGTCATTATTTTCTTTAGAAAGATTTAACACTTGAATACTCAAAGATTCATTATCCTTTTTCATTTTCAAGTACTTTTTCTTCATGAAGTCATAATTTTGAGAAAGTTCTATAAATGCTTCACTTAACTCATCCATGGATAAATCTTCATCAAAAGGAGTTGAGGGGGTTACCTTGCTTGTGCTCTCATTTGCCATGAAGCACATATTGGCGGTGTCGACCTCCTCCTCGGATTCACTTTCGTCATCCCATGTTGCTTTCATAGCCTTCTTCTTGTATGGCTTCTTGGATGAAGATGGCTTCACTTGGTCCGGACACTCCGCTACTATGTGTCCCGGCTTTTGGCAATTAAAGCAAATGATCTTCCTTTCTTCCTTGCCTCCTTGCCATCTCCTCCTTCCTTGGAACTTTGCCTTGTTGTACATCCTCCGGACATTTTTGACTAGAAGTGAGAGCTCCTCGTCATCTTCTTCTTCGTCATCTTCGTCGGAGTAGGTAGCATGACTTTTGAAGGCAATGGTCTTCTTTTGGTAGGTGCCATGTCCTCCCTTGCTTTCCTCTCCATCTCATGGGTTTTTAAATTCCCAATGAGTCCGATGAGCTCAATCTCATCTTTATCATTGAGTTCCTTCAATGTTGTAGCTTTCACTTCCCATGATGGAGGAAGAGCCCGGATGATCTTTCTCACCCTTTGGTCGTTGTTGATGTCTTCACCTAGAGAAGAGAGCCCATTAGTAATCTTAGTAAATTTAGTAACCATATCATCTATGGTTTCATGTTCTTGCATGCTAAAATTTTCATATTGGGACCGAAGAAGGTCTATCTTGGCCCTCTTCACTTGTGATGTCCCCTCATGTGTTACTAGCAAATGGGTCCAAATCTCATAGGCGGATTTGCAATGGATGACTCTAGCTATGTCATCATCATTGAGGGCTTGTAGGAGTGCATAATGAGCCCTAGCATTGGCATCAAACTCCTTGGTCTCAATTTCGGACCAAGTAGATTCATCACCATCGGGGGTACTAAATTGTTTAGTCACGGCCTTTGCAACTCGGCTACCTAGAGATTGCAAGAAAACGGTCATCTTAACCTTCCATATGGGAAAGTTAAGTCCATCAAACTTAGGGGGTGTCTTAATACCATCGGCCATGTTTACTATGTGGAAATGAATGAAATGATTAGCAATATGAGGATCTCTCTAAGGTTGTTAAGCCAAATCCTAGAGTCCAAGCTCTGATACCAATTGAAATACACCTAGAGGGGGGTGAATAGGTGTAATTGCTAATCTAATGATCTTTTTAAACTTATGAAATGAGTGATGCAACAATCTCTCAAAAACACGACTAAGAGCCGAATACCCCTTGCGAGGTTCTGAACTCCTTCCTCCCAATTCCCCTTAAATGGGTTCGAGGTGCGCAATGCAACCGTGTTGTATTGAGGTGTGATTGATCAATTCCAAGTATGATGATGAAAATGAAAGGCTCACAATGTAACACAACAAGTATAGCAACACAAGATTCCACAAATAGAGGGTTAGTTACTCAAGCAAATAATTCAAGGCAATATAAAACAAGAGAAATTGAAAGCAATAAGAACGCAAAGGCAATCGCAAACAAGGATGATTTGTTTCGAGGTTCGAGCCCGTTGCTCTAGTCCCCGCCTTCACCTCCGTGAAGGGTTTCCACTATCCCCTTAGGATCCCGTACAAGTTAGGCCTCCAAAGACCTCAAGCCCGTAGCTTCACCTTACAAAGAAACTCCACCGAGGAGCTTGTCTCCACAAGAACAAGGATTACAAATAGTGATCTTTAACTAGACCACAACACTCTTTTACAAACACTCTCACTCTTTTACAACTTCACTTATAGAAAGAATATGAAATTTTTGGCTCTATGAAGTGTGGTGAGAAAAGCTTCAGTTGTAGAGTGATATTAGAGATCAAACAACAACTGAAAAACCAATTTGAAAGAATGGAAATGAAAGCTTTAAACTATTTTTCTCTTTCTCTTAAAACAATGAAAACTTGTATTTTTCTTGGTAAATAACTAAGGCCTATTCCCCACTATTTATAGGGAGAGAATAGGTTAAAAACTCTGATTTTTCCAGCTAATTTGATCAGAAAAAGAGTCCCAACAACTCCTAAAAACTCTGTAAAAGAGAAAACCAAAAACAGTTTTTCAGAAATTCCAAAAGAAGAAAGAGCCGTTATGGCTTGTTGCAGGCCTACCGGTCGACTGCCGGTCGACCGGGTCCCTGCTGGCAAAAGAGCCGTTGGAGCTTCGGTCGCTGCCAGTCGACCGATCCAACAAAGGAAACACAGTTTCCTTCTATCGGTCGACCGACCCAGTCGACCGAAAAGATACAGAGAGCAAACATCTCTTTTCGGTCGACCGGTCTGTTGGTCCGGTCGACCGACAGACATGCACAACCTGTGCATGTCGGACACAGCAGCCGGTCGACTGCCGGTCGACCGGTCTGCCTGAAACAGGATTCTGGGCAGATTTTGAGATAGAAAATTTTGTAAAAATTCTTTTAAAAAATCTGAAGCTAAGTGTTATGCAGAAAATAGTTTATATCATGTTTTAAACAAGTTTTTGAAGATATAAAGCTTTGAGTACATGTATGTATAAACTAAGGCATAAACTTAGAAATAAACATTTCAAAAACAAGGAAACATACAAAACAAATGTGTGTGCAAATCCTAGAGCCAAATTTCACATATTCAATCTTTAACAAACTAAACTTACAAACTTCTAGGTCTTCAAGACTTCAAGATGGGCTATCTTCACTTGATCTTCAATATTGTACTTTGAGCCCAATTTGACTTGTCTTGAGTCCAATGTACCTTCCTTTAGGGAAGAATTCATCTCTTTAATATATAAACCTGAAACACACTTAAACAACAATTTATATTAGTACAAATAACTAATATGTTTTGTAATCATCAAAATACACTAAACATGGGTTGATTGTAACCTTGGGCCAACAAGTAGCCCCTCCACAATCAACTGCGGAGCCAGTCAGGCCCTCTCCAAGCCACTTGTGGAGAAGCAGAAGGAGACTCGATTTTCTCGAGCCCTTCAAAAGGGCATCGCGGAAGGATCTACGGCACCTTACCGCTTTGATGTCCTGGCTCAGTTGGCCAACATTCCGGCACGCATTACCTTGTATGAACTTCTTAGACTATCAAAGTCGACCAGGGAAGCTCTGCAAGAAGCTCTGGCAAATGCTGGGGTCTTCATGACCCAGGTGCCGAAGGAGAAAGATGTAGAGGATTGCCTCCACACCTCCCAGAATGCCCCCTGCATCACCTTCACGGCAGATGATATGCAGGTGAAAGGGAAGCATGATTGACCCCTGTACTTCACAGGGTATATTGGATCGTCCGAGGTGAACCGCACTCAGGTAGATCCAGGGGTCCGCGTTGAGCATCATGCCTCGCCGGGTCATGCAACATCTCGGCATTCCTATCCATCGTTTGAGCCCTACTCAGACAACTATCTATGGGTTCAATGCCAACCAAACCCGTCCGATGGGGAAAATCAAGCTCATGTGTCAGATTGGAAGCCTCAAGTCGGAAGTGACATGCTACATCATCGACGCCGACACTTCCTACAATCTATTACTGGGACGACCGTGGATTCACCGCAACTCCATCGTTCCCTCCACTCTCCACCAAGTCATGAAGTACATTGACGGGAGTGGAAATGTGCAGACGTTGATCGCCGAAAGGCATCCGTTCAAAGGGGTCGAGAATTATTTCACCGACTCTTTGCTGTACCAAGATCCGGTGGAGACAGATGAAGCCCCACAACCAGAGGAGCCAGACTCTGGTAATGAGGCTGACACTGAGCCTGAGAAAGAAGAGTGCCTGTGGGAGTTAGAACCACTTGTAACGGGTACTAATAAGCCCGATGTCGATAATACCACCGATGATGTAGGCGGTTGGTATATTAATGAAGATTTAGATTTTGCGTATTTTTCTGTGTGTGCTTCTGATTCAATACCGTCAGATACTAGCACTGATATAGATGACGATCTCTGGTCGGCAATGGGTGCCTTGACATCATTGCATGACCAGTGAAATCGTCCTTCGAGACATACCAAGACAATGGTAACGCGCAAGAATCTATATTTATGGTTCCAGCAAGACGGGAAGGCCAAAAACCAATTCTTTTTGGGCGAATCTCGTCTGAACAACGCCCCGCGAAGAATCGGAAGGCGAGGAAGAATCACCTCACTTCGATCATTACGAACCAAAAGCACTCAAAATGATGAGGTGCATGGGGTACGACCTGACCAACAAACCCGGGTTGAACTTCAGCAAAGGAAGGAGGACGTTGCTTCAATCCTTTGTGCCAAAAGGGAAGGCCCCGGATTATTATCATCGGACGCGCCGGGGGTTGGGCTATGTATCAACTCCGATCCCATCAGCCTCCGATTCTCAAGAATCGTCGAGTAACGATTACTCTTCAGACACATCATCTTGGGAGTCAGATGTCAGTGTCAGCAACATCTTCAAGGAACTTTCAGTGAACATGGTTTCGACAAGCCACCTGGAAGATGGAAATGAAGAAATGATCCAATCCGATACAGATCCTTGGATCAAACATTTAAATGCTCTCTGGGATACCCGCTTTGAACAGCGCGAGCCACCCACAGAAGACAAGGTTGTTCAGATCAACCTAGGAGATGAGGCTAACCCTAAGCCCATCTTCATAAGTGACGGCCTGTCACCTTCGGAGAAGAAAGATCTAATATCTCTTGTACAAGAGTATATAGACGTCTTCGCCTGGAATTATGAGGACATGCCAGGACTTGATCCTCAAGTGGCCATGCACCGCCTCAACATCAATCCGGACGTAAAGCCTATCAAACAGCAGCAGCGACGGTTCCGTCCAGAAATAATGGAGGCAATTCAATCAGAAGTCAGAAAACTTATTGATTCTGGCTTCATCAGGGAAGAACAACATCCCAACTGGGTAGCCAACATTGTCCCAGTTGCCAAGAAGAACGGGAAGACCTGGATCTGCATCGACTTCCGTGATCTAAACGAGGTTGTCCCAAAGACGAATTCCCATTGCCAATCACAGATGTCATGATTGACAATACTTGTGGATTCGAACGAATGTCCTTCATGGATGGATTCTCAGGATACAATCAAATCAAAATGTATCCTGACGATGAAAAGCACACCTCCTTCAGGACACCATTGGGGGTTTATTGCTATACCGTCATGCCCTTCGGACTGAAAAATGCAGGGGCAACATACCAAAGGGCCATGAACGCCATTTTCCATCAGCAAATACGAAAAACGGTGGAATGTTATGTTGATGACATCGCGGTAAAAAGCCGCACTAAAGGTGATCACATAGCGGACCTGAAGGTGGTCTTCGACATCATGCGGCTCATCAATTGAAGATGAATCCCACAAAGTCCTTCCTGGGGGTGGCCAGTGGCAAATTCTTAGGATTTGTTGTAACATCCACCGGAATTCACTTGGACCCGGAAAAGGTTCGCGCTATCCAGGAGATGCAACCTCCGAGAAATCTCAAGGAACTCAGAGGATTGCAGGGACGATTGGCGTACATCCGCAGGTTTATCTCGAACCTCTCCGGAAGATGCCAACCCTTTGCTAAGCTGATGAAGAAGGGTGTCTCATTCATTTGGGATGACGCTTGCCAACAAGCGTTCGAGGAAATCAAGCAATACCTCACCCAACCACCAGTCCTTGCAGCTCCGGTATCCGGAAAGCCTTTCCTGGTATACGTCCGAGCAATGGATCATTCTTTGGGAGCTCTACTAGCTCAGAATGATGATCAAGGACGTGAGCAAGCAATCTACTATTTGAGTAGAACAATGATCGGAGCCGAACATCGGTATAACCCGATCGAGAAGGAATGTTTGGCACTGGTGTTCGCTATCCAGAAAATGCGACACTATCTGGTAGGCCAAACTATAAACGTCATATCAAAAGTCAACCCCCTGAGGTTACTCATGACTAAACCTTCATCGCTAAATGGCCGACTGGCAAAATGGGCCATATTGCTCTCCCAATATGAGATGCGCTTTTTATCACAAAAGGCCATTAAGGGAAAAGCAGTCGCGGATTTCCTAGCTGAGCACCCAGATCTGAGGGCAGCCAAAGTCTACGAGGATCTCCCAGATGAAGTTGCTGAAGTCTGCCTGACTCAGACATCGTTCGAAAGTCAAGTATGGCAACTTTTCTTCGACGGTGCATCAAGAACAAGCCCGAAGGGACACGTAGTAGCAGGGGTAGGAGTAGTACTCGTATCCCCACAAAATTATGTGATTTCCCGAGCTGTCTCATTAACAGAGCCTTGTTCCAACAATGTGGCGGAATACAACGCTCTTTTGATTGGGATGCAATTTGCCGACGAGCTTGGCGTTGAAAATCTCGAGGCATACGATGACTCTAAACTCATCGTCAGCCAAGTTCGCGGGGAGTACGAAGTCAGACATGAAGACTTAGTACCTTACCACAACGCAACTATCCACATGGCCGAGGGGTTTACAAGCTTCTACATCGACCATGTACCGCGCAGGCAAAATGCGCACGCAGATGCACTCGCATCCCTGGCTGCCTCCTTAGCTCTTCCAGCCGGAGCAATGGAGAAGATATTCGTCTACAGCTACGACCTGTATTGCCCGAGAAATGCTCTCGAGGACTATCAGGAGTCAACGGGAGGTCGTCACCGCGAAGAAGCACTTGAAGCATCAACCTGTCCAGAGCTTAGAGACTGGCAATTTCCCTACATTGATTTCGTCTTATACGGCATTCTGCCTGAAGACACCAGAGAGGCGGCTGCCATTAGAAGGAAGCCCCCAAATTCTATTATAATGCGATTACGCAAACATTGTATCGTCGATCGCATGACGGGATCTTACTCCGGTGCCTCTCACCAAAAGAAGCCACGAGATATTGAGGGAAGCCCACGACGGTACGTGTGGAGCCCATCAACCTGGCCCAAAACTGGCACATCGACTCCAAAGATTGGGTTACTACTGGCCCAAGATGATTGCCGATGCCGTCACTTATGCCAAGAGATGCCACGCCTGCCAAGTGCACGGCGATTTCATCCATCAAGCACCAGGGTACCTCCACTCTACGGCCTCTACCTGGCCATTTGAAATGTGGGGCATGGACGTGGTTGGTCCTATCAGCCCACCATCATCAAAAGGACATCGGTTTATTTTGGCAATAACCGATTACTTCTCTAAGTGGGCTGAGGCCATTCCCTTGAAGGAAGTCAAGTCGTCGAACGTGATCAAGTTCGTGAAACACCACGTTATTTACCGTTTCGGTGTACCTCGGCGAATTGTCCATGATAATGGGCCTCAGTTCATCAGCCAGGCTTTCCAGAGATTCTGCGCTAAGTTCAGAATCCAGAGTGTGTCCTCAATGGCATACTATCCTGCCGCTAATGGCCTCGCGGAAGCTTTCAACAAGACTATTGGCAAGCTTCTCAAAAAGTTTGTCTCTAAAAGTCAACGTGATTGGGACGACAAGCTGGGTGAATGCTTATGGGCTTACCGCATAACTGTGCGAACCCCAACTAAAGCTACGCCATTTTCTTTGGTCTATGGGTGTGAAGCCGTGCTCCCACTAGAGATCCAAATTCCATCTCTACGCGTCGCCTTGACAGCGGAGATGACGACAGAGGAGAAGCATTGACAGCGACTCCAAGAACTGGAGGCCTTAGATGATAAACGTCTGCAGGCCCAACAGCAAATCGAGCTCTACCAAGCTCGAATTACCAGAGCCTTCAACAAGAAAGTTAAAGTGTGAACCTTCAAGAAAGGCGATCTTGTCTTAGCCGTCAGAAGACCCATGGTAATGACGCACAAGACAAAAGGAAAATTCCAACCAAATGGGAAGGACCATTTGTAGTAGAGTCAGTCTACTCAAATGGGTCATATCGCCTCATAACCTCGAATGGCGATACACTCATGATGCCGATCAATGGCAGGTTCCTGAAGAAATACTATCCTTATATGGTATTCTCCCGCTGATCAAGTTAAAGTACACCTCTGATCAAACATCCGACGCCTCCGACGGCTAAGGATAGAGGAAAATGTTGGCTTTTAAGCCCAACATAAGTCTTCGACAACTCATCATGCTGAGGGGAATAGCATGGCTAGCCCAACTCAAACGGTAGTTGGTAAAGGCACCTCAAATCTGTTGATAGCTGAGGGTTTGCTAAAAATCTTAAAGTGGACTTGGCTCCACTCTTTCCTCCAAAATCCCCTACTAATTCTTATCCACAGAATGGTAGGTCTACAAAATACAACCATTACTAAGTTAACACTATACTTCTGGTAATGGAAACTTTTCAATATTCCTTGTCGAGTACAAGTTTTGTTTGTCAACTCTACACGGAGTATCAAATTTCAAATTTGCCAAGTTAACACTACACCTCGGGCACTTTAAAATTTTCACTTGTCAATTCTCACCAATAGAATGACAGGTCCTCAAATTACTCTTATCATGAGTCAATCTTTGTCAAGTTAATATCACACCTCTGACAAATTACTGTTAAAGTTTAACACCACACCTCTAAACAGTAATCAAGTTTCTGCCAGGTTAATATTACACCTCTGATAGTCACTTTTCTTCAGACTTCCATATCGAAGCTGAATGGATGATGCTAAGTTAACACCACACCTCTAACATCCAAGTCATCGCTAAGTTCAACAATACACCTATGGCTTTGACCTTTTCCTCGACTTCCTTATCCAAGCCGAGATGACCAATGCTAAGTTCAACATTACACCTCTAGCATTACCTTCACTGTCAAGTTAAACATTACACCTATGACAGTGACACTTCTGAGTTAAGTTAATATCACACCTCTGACTCACATCCTTGTCAAGTTAACATTACACTTCTGACAAGACCACTTTCAACCCGTTAAGTTAATATCACACCTCTAACGGTAACAAATTTTCCTAGATTCCCACGAGTCTAGTCACACTTGTTATTCTCCTTAACAGAATAACAAGTCTACTTAAAAATATTGTTAGGTTAATACTACACCATCAACAGTGTTTCCATCAAATCCCAGCTGAGCTCAATCAGGTTAATCCCAAACACTTGATAAAAGTTCATCCTCCCTGGAGGTACCAATTCTACTTGTCGCTTTCTCTTATAAAGTGGCAGGTCCACCAAAAATTACTTCATCTCTGTCAAGTTAATATTACAACTCTGACAGTATTGTGAGAGTTCCTGAAATAGGATCTTCCCTACAAAGTTTGACTCATTAAAATTACCATCATAATTTTGACAATGTCAAAGACTCTTTGCTTCTATGCGTCTAACTGAAGACAAAAAGTTTAAGACAATGAAAGAGGCAAGAAAGAAAAGTGTCACTTATTTATATCCAGGCATATGAAAGTGATACAAAAACGCTCTCTTATACAATAAGATTGAGTGTTACAGTCAAAACGCTCTCTTATACAATAAGATTAAGTGTTACAGTCAAAACGCTCTCTTATACAATAAGATTGAGTGTTACAGTTAAAAACGCTCTCTTATACAATAAGATTGAGTGTTACAATTAAGGAGTACAAAGAAGTCCCTCTCTCTCTCAGAGGTTGCACTCGCTCCTTAAAGCTGCATCTGATTCCAAGTACAGGACGATGCATGATGTAGACATCGAAAGAGCCTTAGCTGACTAAGCAAGAGCAATGGTGTTCTTGAGATCTGTCTGGTGGCAGCAGAAAGTCCTGCAACCCTTCATTCATTAACATCTCTTTCTCCAGCAGGCCATCCAGCAGACATGGAGAGTCCTCGATGTCACTTCTGGAGTGAGAGAGGAAGAGGATCTTATCCGCCACCACAACCGCCAGAACCCCCTCGCCGCCATACTCACTCTGACCGTGACCAGCCCGCAAGCATGACGGGTGCGTCACGTCCAAAGAGATCTTGACGAGGGTTAAGTCCTCGTCA
>JAVJIF010012152.1:0-133852 GCA_038442645.1 Agave tequilana | reverse complement strand
AAAATAAGATATTCAAACTAAATTTGAAGCATAGAGTGTATGGGTAGAATTCAATACATATAAGATATATATCTATATTTTTGATATGAAATCCAAAACCGATTAAACCAAAAACCAAACATATTGAAACTTTGTGTGCGTGAAAACTTGAGCATATCAACACTATCTATCTTTACACAAGATCTAAACTCAAATAAACTAAATACAAACTGAAGTCTTCTTGACGATCCTTATCTTCAAGACGACTAGATCCAAACACGATCCAAAGAGCTTGACTCTAACTGAGTGCTAAATGCGATCTCAACGTGCAAGCTCTTGAAACAACACGTGTTAGCTCCCAAAACTCCTTTGTTGAAGCTAAACACCTACTAATATCTAGGTCAACAACTGAAACTATATAAACACAAGATTATTAGTAAACTATAACTACATGAGTTAATCATCATCAAAACTAGAGTGATGGGCCTTTGGGCCAACAGTTTTCACCATTATGGGACTTGAAGAGTTATCTTAACTCTTAAGTCTCTTCTAAATTGAACAGTCAACGCAAGGCTCATGCCTGCGTTTCATATTCAGATGCGACACTTGCACTGGTAGGAAGGACGCGGGTTTGACGACCTTTGCATCTTCGCTTTATCAGCTTGAGTCTGTATCTGTTTGTTGAACACGAGCTTCATTGAGCCTTACGTTTGATTCTAACACTTAGAGAATTTTTTTCTAAGTGGGAGAGTTCAGATGCAGATTTCATGTGAACCTCACGTCTCTAAGGTTTGACGCGAATTTCGCTGAGTCTTGCGTCTGAGTACAACACTTAAAAAAATTTCTAGGTTGTGAATTTCAAATGCAGGCTTCGTGTGAGCCTCGCGTCTTTGAGTTTAAACATAGTTTCACCAAGCTTTGCGTCTCAGTTATTGGACGCAGCTTTGGGTGAACCTTGCGTTTGAGCTTCAACACTAGAGACATTTTTTTTTCTTCAGATTTTGACTATTGTGTTGTCCTTTTTGCAGTGTGATACTCCTCAAATTTTTTGTCCAAGAAGTGACACTTTGGGCATGTAGGTGGTGCTGATCCAAACATGATCTTCATTCTCCAAAGGACTGCTCCTGTGACCACTGGTAAATCAAAGGAGCGAAGGAGTCAGATTAGCAATGCCAGTATGCTGACCCTTCGGGAGATCATTTCTGATGGCTAGTTCGAGTCAAACTCCCGTGCTCTACTGAGGAAGCCAGACTTCTTCTTTGGCTACTCCATTGAAGAGGATGAGGCTTCCCTTTATGACAGGGACTACAAATGGCTCTGACAATTGGCAATAGATGTTTCTTCCTCCCGAACATGGAGAGGATGTATCCTCTGGCCTATCTGCAACATATGTCCGTGTGTCGGACAATGGATTGGGAGTTGGTCAGGCCATTCTTCGGAGTCACCCAAGCAAGATAGGTGCCCGTGAAGCCTACACTATTGGACATAGGAGGGATGTGCTTGGGTTACAGCCTGGCTTGGTCAGAGCTGAGTACCCAATGAGAGAGACCCCCCAGCTTGCAACTACCTTCATCAAATAATTCTTGAATGTGAGGGGTAACTTTCCTTCAGAATTTGTGTCACCGGCTGGGTCCATTCTATCGATAAAAACTGGTAGGGCAGAATGGTAGGGTTTGCTCTCGTAAAATTTGGAGATCTTTTACTACAGGCTAGGTTGTACGGGGCCGTAAGGGCTGTTCATTACGACATCTCACAGAGCACCCAACATTTTTACGCTATCCTGGAGTGCTATAATTTAGAGACTTGCACATTCTTTACTCCCATCGGAAATGGGGCTGGCCCTTCATGAGATGTATGAAGTCTCAGGGCTGATGATTGGAGACGCTTTGATTGTAAAAAATCAAAGAGTTAAGAATTACCGTGTAGCTTGTGGCTAACGGGTCGTGTCCACGGGAGGAATGCGATGAAAGCTTTTCGGTGTTTCATTTAATAACAAAGAATTATGCTCATTTTAAATTGAAAAGAGAATGGAAAGAAGGAGATGATTAGAAGAGAAATTGCAACTTTAGAGAAGGCTTTGGAGAAGATGATTTAAAAAGCTTTGAAAAGTGTTTTGGTTGTTTTTAATAAAGAAGAAAATCTGGGCTCACTATCTCACTACTCAACCGCTTATTCTTCTAATGAACTCTTAGTGCCTCAACTTGATCATAGGCAAAACTTAAGGTTGACTTTAGAAAGTTTGAAGTAAAGCATATAAGATGGTTGGAAAAGTTAACCCTTTTTTTTTTTTTAAGAAACCATTTTGAATCGAATGTTAAATCATCAAGCGCGAAGAAGCAAGTATGAGATAAAAACAAGTTCAAGAGACGTTCTTAAAAGAAGTATGAGTTTAAAAATCCAAACCCATCCTCATGTTCCTTTAAGAACACTTTCAAGAAGAAAGGCTTTAAGTTAGGCATGCAAATGATTCATTGGGTCTTTTTCATTAAAATCAAAAAAGAAGAAGAATTGGAGAGAGATACAATAGTGAGCCCAAAAAACCGATTTAGCTACTCATGGAAGTTAAAGAAAAATGCAAGTAAATAACGCAAGACATACCGTAAAATGAGTGGAAGAAAAGTAGCTCGATTCTTGTATTGATGTCACTTCAATCTTCAAGTACAAGCACTCAATTCCTCTCTCTCACAAGTATTTATACTGAACTACAAATTGCAAAACAAAAATGCAACTTTTGTACTATCTAACAAAGAGCCTAAACCTTAAAGTATAAACAAAATTCTAATCCTAGTCTTCGCTCTATTTTGCCCTATTGAAACTGGTATTTATAGGGAAAAACCAGAGGGGGGAATCATAAGAAGATTAGGGGAGCAAACGCTCCCCAACCTCTTTAATAGAGCCACAAAAATGTGGCTAGTGCCGCGTTTTTGCGGCCCTGGTGTGGCCAGATGGCCACACCCAGTTAGGTGGCTCTCCCGGTTTGGTGATTCTCCTGTATCTTTCTTCTGGTTTTCTCGTTTCTGCTCCAGGATTTGATGAAACATCCTTTGATTGTTGGCTTCAACCGCTCGATTTGGGAGGATTCTTTTAAACCGGTTTTTAACCTCTCTGATATGCCAAGATTTTGCCTTGATTCCTTGATTTTGAATTTATTCTAAATTAAGTCAGAATTTGGTGGGCTTTTGGGCTTGTTTCTCTTTCCTTTCTTTTAGCAATTGGGCCTACATTTAACAAAGAAAAAGAAGACTTATTAATAGGCTTTATTAGCTAAAAAGTATGGTAAGATGACAATGTATATGCAAAATATGTGACTGATCACACCCCCACACTTATCTTTTTCTCGCCCTCGAGCAAAACATCAGACTAATTCTAATCAATTATTAGACCACTTTCGCAGGTCACTCGATTGTACTGAGCATGTGCAACAAGCTGTTAAACCTCTAGGTTACCCCTAGAGGATGAGTTTTGTCTCGTGAGGGTTTTCAGTGGATTGCACCCACAAATTCCATAAAGAAAGAGAAAAAAGTTAGTATTTTCGAAAAGCATTTTTAAAGGAGAAAATATTTGAAGTATATTTGTAAGGCTTTAAGTAATCTATAAGTTATAGGAATATCAAATTTTCATTCCGAAACTCAGTCTTTATTCAAAAACATGTCATTAATCAAAGTAAGGAGTCAAATTGTACTTCTTGTCTAGTCTATTAATTTACCCTGAGTCGTATGCACCATAGTGACTGTGAAGTTGACTAAGGGTTCTTTAACATTAACTCCTATGCCTTATTTATATTTATTTTTGATGGAATTTATTCCTCAATTTCATTAGGCTTTCTAATCTACCCATGTAACGAGCTTTTAGTCGGTGACACCCAAACCGGACAGTTTTAGGGCACTAGGTGAGAACACCCCTAAGGACTTAAACACTCGAGCAGACAAGGCCATGAAACCAAGTTATTTATAAAATGTACCCCTTTTAGGCGTGAATACTTATGCTTCATGAGGCACAAATATCCAGCTTAATCAGAGGATTTATATATATATTTTCAAATTTATCTAATTATCTTTTGCATAATACCAAGGCTTGCTTAGGCCAAAACACCTAGCTAATCAATAATTAAATTTTTTTATTTATTATTATTATTATTTTTTTCATACATATATACTTTTTTTTATAAGGCATAAGAGTCTTTGTTTTTAAACCCTAAGTGTGTAAGTGTATTTAGTGTGCATATTTCATCAAGGTAAATATCAAGACTAAATTACTTTCACAAATTTTCTTTCTAACCCTAAAAATCAAACAAGTCATCTTATTTTGACCAAGTGTAAGAAATCCTAATTATGATTTTCCTATTCCTTAAAATTGACTTAATTTCTTACAAATATATATCAAAATATTGTTCTTACCTTTCAAAAAGTTTTTTATATATATACAAATTTTTTTTTACATTTTACATTTTTTTTGAAGTTATATTAGTCATGTTAGTACCCTTCCCCCACAGTTATCTCTTGCATTGTCCCAATGTATGAAAGAAATGTATACATGCATGAAATGAAATGTAAAAGAGGTGCATATATTATACAAATATATACAACATCAAGTTTCTCCCACACCTAAATTTCTTTCGGTCTTATCCCTCTAGCTCTCTTCCCGTCATTCCGATGGGTCCTGTTTATAGGGCATCGTGGGGAGGCCAATTTTTCTGTCATTTTAGCTCTCTTCCTCCCCAGTCTCAACTTATTTAGGTTTTCCTTCCTCACATTTCTACATTCATTATTCAAAAATTGATCGCCACCACACTTCTCAGTTGGAACTTCCTCACTATGAATGCCTAGGAATTCTAACTCAGTTCCATATATCTCCTTAAAGCTTAAGTCAACACTTTCCCCTAGAGATGTGTAATTATTCAAAAGATCCCTAGTTGGTTCATCCAAACACATGAGTTCTTCTTCAAAGAGGTTTTCAAAGAGTATGTCAATCGAAGGTTCTTGAATTATATCCTCATGCGATACATTATTGGTTGACTCATCGAAAGTGAAGATATTCAAATAAAATTTCCCCTTTTTAAAGGGTACTCTAACATTAGAATCTCCGACATATGCCTTCTCATCAAGATAATCGCATTCATTTGTAAATAATTCATTAAGAAACAACGACTCATCTTTTATATCTTCACTCTCTTCATCACAATTATTTTCAATAAAGTTTACCTCAAATGTTTGATCTCTTATCTTACGAGGTTGTTTTTCTAGGTTGAAGACATTGACTTCTCTAGTCATGTCCCCAAAAGTTAACCTCATGGACCCATTCCTACAATTGATGATGGCATTGGCAGTAGTAAGGAATGGTCGCCCTAGG
Organism: Agave tequilana; assembly: GCA_038442645.1. Lineage (NCBI taxonomy): Eukaryota > Viridiplantae > Streptophyta > Magnoliopsida > Asparagales > Asparagaceae > Agave > Agave tequilana. The sequence goes on along the minus strand of JAVJIF010012152.1, from coordinate 128,524 downwards.
ATAGTAGGAGTTTGAGCCCTATGATTAGAGTTAGACACAGGTTGTGTCTCTAAAACTATGAAATCAACAGGGTAAATAAACTCCCCTACCCGGATAAGGACATCATTAATCTCCCCTTTTGGAACTTTCACTGAACAGTCACCCAGTTGGATAGTGACTCGAGTTGGACTAAGATCGCCCAACCCGAGTTATTGATAAACTGAGAATGAAAGCAAGTTGATACTTGCTCCCAAGTCAAGAAATGCACGACTAATCTCGGCTTGTCCTATTGTGCAGGCAATAGTTGGACTACCTGGATCCTTGTACTTAATAGGGATCGGACCCGATAGTAGCTCACTAATGTTAGTGGCTAAGAAGACCTTTTTAGGTACATTAGTCTTTCTCTTCTTGGTGCACATGTCCTTAAGAAACTTAGCATAAGATGGGACTTATTGGATGGCATCAAGAAGTGGCACATTTATCTTCACTTAATTAAAGATCTCAATTATCTTATCCATGTGTGGATTTTGCTTATTTTTCAGCCTATTAGGAAATGGTGCTATAGGCTGGTGCACATAACTGGTTGACTTATCTTTTTCAGATTCATCAAATTTAGGAGGAGTGGAATTAGATGAGGTGGATGCTGAAGTGTGATTGTGCTGACTAGGATTAGGTGGTGTTGACACTTGGTTATCAACTTTCTTTCCTGCCTCAATATATGAACAGCATTACATTGATTCAGAGATTGATCCTTAACCAAATGAGCTTGTTGTGATTCCTAGGATTCATAATTGGTTGACTGGGCAAGGTATCCTTTTGCCTCTCATGTTGTGGGTTGACTACTGGCTCATTTGACCCTCTAGCCTCTGTATTGTTTGCATGAGGGAATCTTGGTTCTTCATGTGTCTTTCTATGTTTCTCTCAAAATCAGTCATTCTCCTTTCAAGTTGAGGATTCTGGAAGGAAGGTGGAGCTTGGTTGGGAAAATTTTGTTGATAATTTGAAAAATTGTTGGGAGAATTGTGAGGGTGATTGGAAAAGTTGGGTTGATGATTGGAAGAATTATTGAATGATAGAAGTTGCTTGCATGGTTTGACCGTGGGTGGTTATTATTTTGTTGGCTCCATGAGAAATTTGCGTGATTTCTCCAGCCAGGATTGTACGTTGGAGCATAAGAATCATTGTTCGGCCTTGAAAAGGCCGCATTCATTGGTTCAGAAAAGTGTTGGTGAGCTTGAAATACAGGACACTCCTCAAACACATGATTCATGGCCTGACAGTAAGTACAACCCGGAGTTGAAAATTAGTTTGGGCTGACTTGATTGACTGGACTTGGTTCCTTAATTTTTAAAGCTTCCAGTCTCCTTGCTAGGTTAGCTAACTTAGCCTCGTTAGCTATGGATGATTCAATCGAATGGAGACCTCCTTTTGAAGAGATAGAGTTTGGATTTCTAGAGCTTTCACTAGTAGGTTCCCATTGGATGGTCTTTTCAGCTAGATTCTCATATAAATCCCATCCTTCATGCTTTCCTTCTGCAAGAATCCCTTTGGCACATGCTTTCTAAGAGGGTCTTGGTCGAGTAGTCTAAACCGTCATGAAGAATTTAGCATTATCACCATTTCTCTATTCCATGATGAGGACATTGGACAAGGAGGTCTTTGAAGCGTTCAAAGTACCTCCAAAACGGTTCACTAGGTTCTCGCTTAAACTGCATGATGTTTTTTCTAACGAGAGCAGTCTTGTGGATTGGATAGAATTTCTTCAAGAAGACCTTGATGAAACCATCCCAAGATGTGATAGAGCCGGCCGCTAAGCTGTAGAGCCATTTCTTGGCTAAGTCCTTAGAGCAAATGGGACAAATCTCAACCTAATAGCATCATCTGCAAGGTGTGAGATTTTCATCATTAAGCATACTTCCTCAAATTCTCTTATGAAGAAATAAGCATCTTCAGACTCTAAGCCATGGAACTTAGGGAGTGTATTGATGAACTATGGCTTAAGCTCAAAGTTGTGTTCACCAATCGACGGAAGTTGGATGCAGGATGGAAGTGATGTTCTAATGGGATAGAACCTATCCTGCAAAGATGTTGGTCGATCCATAACCAAATCTGGTCTTAGTTCCAACTTGGGTGGTGATGTATTTCTAGTCAACCTAGATGAATTAGGGTCTCTTGACCACACTTGCATACACAAACACAATCACAATCACAAACAAGTTTACCAACAGTCAACAAGAGTAATCAACCAAGTCTAATCTAAGGTAACCTCGACCTAGACAACTCCTAACTAGTTGATTGTCCACAGGAGGTAATATGTAGACTTTGACCACAAACTAATCAGTCAGGTCAGGGCAAGATTGGTGGGAGGTTATCCGTCAAAGACGTTCCTTAATTAAGTAACCACCAACCTTCGGGCTATCGGTCCTTAATCCCCTTCCTAGACACTGATTTGGCAGGAGTCAAATTTCAACACCTTCCCCCTTAGGATAATCACTTAGTGAGTTTGAAATATCCCTAAGGCCAATGTCTATCAGATTTTACTTAGGCTTAGGTTGTGCGTGCTTGGAGATGGTTTGTGGGCTAAGGAAGGGTAATGACTTCCCCACCTTATCTTGAATTGGGTTTTTCCCTTAGAGTTAATTGTACAAAGTGTGCAAGATATAGAAAAGTAGCATTCAAAAGCAAATATCACCCAAGAATGTTTCCTAAACTATATACTATGCATACGTACCTTGTCTCCAACTCTCTTCAACAGTAATTGTAAATAAATATAATTAGACAAATGCCTAGAATGCAAGTCTAAACGTTTTTTAAGTAATTAACAATCACTCAAATTACTGTTGGATTAAAACAGGGATGGTAGATAGCAGAAATAGCAAGAATATAACGTACAAAAACTTAATTTTTGAAAGTAATATGTCCTGCAAAAAAGAGTTTTAGTAGTCCAATGAAAAATTTTTTAACTTTTGCAACGCAATTTCTTGAAATTCTGTTTCCTACTTTTGAGAGTAGGGACACAGAATTTGCAAGTCTTCTCTTGCAAAGCTTGAATGTTAGATCTGAATCTTCAAGTCCCTGAAACAACACACCAAACTTGTTAAAAAAATAAATACACCGTTCCCTCCCCGGCAACGGCGCCAAAAATTGATTGTAAAAAATCAAGGAGTTAAGAAATTACCGTGTAGCTTGTGGCTAACGGGTCGTGTCCACGAGGAGGAATGCGATGAAAGCTTTTCGGTGTTTCGTTTAATAACAAAAAATTGTGCTCGTTTTTTAATTGAAAAGAGAATGGAAAGAAGGAGATGGTTAAAAGAGAAATTGCAACTTTAGAGAAGGCTTTGGAGAAGGTGATTTAAAAGCTTTGAAAAGTGTTTGGTTGTTTTTAATAAAGAAGAAAATCTGGGCTCACTATCTCACTACTCAACCATTATTCTTCTATTGAAATCCTTAGTGCCTCAACTTGATCATAGGCAAAACTTAAGGTTGACTTTAGAAAGTTCGAAGTAAAGCATATAAGATGGTTGGAAAAGTTAACTCTTTTTTTTTTTTAAAGAAACCGTTTTGAATCGAATGTTAAATCATCAAGCGCGAAGAAGCAAGTATGAGATAAAAACAAGTTCAAGAGACATTCTTAAAAGAAGTATGAGTTAAAAATTCAAACCCATCCTCATGTGCTTTCAAGAACACTTTCAAGAAGAAAGGCTTTAAGTTAGGCATGCAAATGATTCATTGGGTCTTTTTCATTAAATTAGAAAGAAGAAGAATTGGAGAGAGGCACAATAGTGAGCCTATAAAACCGATTTAGCTACTCATGAAAGTTAAAAAAAATGCAAGTAAATAACGCAAGATATACCATAAAATGAGTGGAAGAAAAGTAGCTCGATTCCTGTATTGATGTCACTTCAATCTTCAAGTACAAGCACTCAATTCCTCTCTCTCACAAGTATTTGAACTGAACTACAAATTGCAAAATAAAAATACAACTTTTGTACTATCTAACAAAGAGCCTAAACCTTAAAGTATAAACAAAATTCTAATCTTAGTTTTCGCTCCATTTTGCCCTTTTGAAACTGGTATTTATAGGGAAAAATCAGAGGGGGAATCATAAGAAGATTGGGGGAGCAAACGCTCCCCAACCTCTTTAACAAAGCTGCAAAAATGCTGCTAGTGTCGCATTTTTGCGGCCCTGGTGTGTCCAGATGGCCACACCCAGTTGGGTGGCTCTCCTGGTTTGGTGATTCTCCTGTATCTTCTTCTGGTTTTCTTGTTTCTGCTCCAAGATTTGACGAAACAGCCTTAATTGTTGGCTTCAAACCGCTCGATTTGGGAGGATTCTTTTAACCGATTTTCAACCTTTCTGATATGCTAAGATTTTGCCCTGATTCCTTGATTTCGAATTATTCTGAATTAAGTCAGAATTTGGTAGGCTTTTGGGCTTGTTTCTCTTTCCTTTCTTTTAGCAATTGGGCCTACATTTAACAAAGAAAAAGAAGACTTATCAATAAGCTTTATTAGCTAAAAAGTATGGTAAGATGACAATGTACATGCAAAAAATGTGACTGATCACGCCTCATATAAGGATATGTCCCATCCATAGAGGAACTACATTTGTTGAAGAAGAGTGATCCTCTGGTGCATGGGACCTATTGGGAAGTGCTGTGCGACTTCCATATCTGTGGGCAGGTAACTGGATGGAGGAGTGGGGGAATCAAACAGATGTCATGGGTGACTTATCTGTCCCCCGGGGTGAATAAGGCTAACCCGATGTCCCGGCTAGCTCTCAGTACTGATGAGGAAATTTTTAAAAGAATCAGTGCATCCACCAGCTCCTACACCACTGAGTGTAATGAAGATACCTTCAAACCAGGCACGATCTTTGAGAGCTTCCATTATCAAGCCAAATTCTCGATGCAACTCTATTGGCTGGTTTTCTCATATTGTGGCTAAAGTGATGTGTGGTGCCAACGCTACCGTATAAGGTGATCGTTGCTAATATAGTGTATCCGACAGTCCTGCTTGCCCATGGAAAGTCCATTGCCCTCCTTCCAGTGATGGTGGCTGGGATCTAGAGTGGGTTACACGCGTTAGCGAAGAGCTTCTGTCAGGTTGAAGCAATCATGGACGCAGAGGGCTACCCAGTCACGGATTCCAATAGTCATCCCCTGGTTAAGACTCCCAGTCCCAGGGTCGAGCTCTCATATACATATCTGATGGCCTGGTACGTTATTCATTATCCCTCGCTGATGACGGTAGTGTCTACCTCCGAAGGTTTTATGCCTTTCGTGCAGCGATTGGAGAATTTGAGCTGGCTGCAATACTATATGTTCTACATTCAGAAGACGATTCTGAATGGGGGTAACTACTAGTTGGATGGTGCTTCTCCAAGATTCATAACACGTCTTATGAGGACAAATTTGCAGACCTCGTCAGCCCGGATGCTTCACTCGATTTTCTTCTGGCATCTTCTGGTGGCTGATAAATATTCGGCCCGGGTACTTGGTGTTTTGGCATGGGTGTTGGCCCAAGGTTACAATCACCTGGTTTTTAAGTTTTGATGATTACAAAACATATATAATTATTTGTACTAATCATTTTTTAGTGTTTAAGTGCGTTTCAAGGTTCTATGGATTCAAGATTTCTTCTTCCCTAAAGGAATGTATTTTTGACTCAAGATTGATTCATTTCGGGTTCAAGGATTCAAGCTATTTCAACATCGCATATGGAGGAGCCTATTTGAAGACCATGTAGTCACCTAGAACCTTTGTAAGAATTAGTTTGTTAAAGAATGAGGTTATGATAAGTTGGCTCAAGAAAACACACACACTTTCATTTTTCAAAATACGGTTTTTATTTTGGTTAATTGATTTAGGTGCATGTCTTGTTTGTTATACATGACTCAAAATATTTTTTATTTTTACATCTTGTTTATATCATGTATACCAACCCTTATAGCATGCTACTTAATCATATATCCTTATAAAATTATTTTAAATTTTTTTCAAAGTTCAAAATTTTTCCTATAAAAATCCTGTTTCAGGCCCAATGGTCGACCGGGCAGTCGACCGGATCCAGTTTAGGCCTGATCGGTCGACTGCACCGGTTGACCAGGCCTTGTGTTTTTGGCGTGCACGTTTTGTTCACGTCTGCCGGTCGACCGTCCGGTCGACCGACTGACAGAACCTTGCTCTTAGGTTTTGTCAGTCGACCGGGCCAGTCGACCAACAGAACAAAGTTTTACTTTTGATTAGCCTCCGGTCGACCGAGTCTAATAGCTAGTTGCCAAGATTTATTGCCGGTCGACCGGGCCGTCGACCGACAGCCGCCAGCAGCCCCAACGGCTAGTTTTCTGAGTTTTGTGTTTTGGATTTGATTGTGATGTTCTAGTCAGCTATCTCTGAATTTTTGGGGGCTATTTCCTGACCTATTAAACTAGTTATAATGATGATTAGATCTCTTCTAATCCCTATAAATAGATGGCATTGGTCACTTGTGAAAATCAAGAAAAATACCCATTGTTTTGTGTTTCAAAAAGAGAAGAAAAGTTTTTCAAAGCTCTCAATTCTAAAGTGCATTCTTCGTCAAAGTTTTTCAGTTATTTTAAAGATTTTTCTTATTCTTTTCAACTGAATTTTTCTCACTACACTTCTTGAGCCAAAAATCATTCCATTCTATAAGGAGTTGTAAGAGAGAAGTTGTGGTCTTTTTGATCACCTTGTTACTTGTTGTTCTTTGTGTTGAGATCTCTCTTGTGAAGAGGATTAGATTGGTGGGAGTTCGGTACTCCGGTCTTGTGTAGACCTCTTGTAATTTCCTCGGTGGATATAGTGAAAATCCTTCACGGTGGTGAAGGCGGGGACGTAGAGCGGTGGCTTGAACCTCGAAACAAATTCCTTGTGTTTGCGATTGGTTTCCTTATTGTTTTTCATTGCTTTACATTTATATCTTGTGATACTTCTTGCTTGCACTCTAGTATTACATCCATTTCATTATTTGCATTTTCCGGTCTTTACTCATCTCAACAAGAAAGCAATTACGCGTCTCAACTCATAATCTAGAGGAATCAAAGAGGAGAAGTTCTAGAGCCCTTCACGGGAAATTCGGCTTCAATTTCTTGTTTTGAGTGACCGATTGCATCATTCTTTCATACTTGTTTAAAAAGATCATTAGATTAGCATTAACACCTATTCACCCCCCTCTAGGTGTTTTTCAATTGGTATCAGAGCTTTGGTCTCTAGGCTCTTGGCTTAACAACCTTAGAGAGATCCTATATTGCTAATCACTTTACTCATTTTTCATCCTCATATACTTAGTAAAAATGACCGAAGGAATTAAGACCCCACCCAAGTTTGATGGCCTTAACTTTCCCATATGGAAGATTAAGATGACCGTATTTTTGCAATCCTTAGGAAGCCGGGTTGCAAAGGCGGTGACCAAACCATTTAGTGCACCCCTTGGTGATGAGGACACTTGGTCCGATATTGTCACGAAGCAGTTCGATGCTAATGCTAGGGCACACTATGCCTTGCTTCAAGCTCTTAATGACGATGATATTTCAAGAGTCATTCATTACAAATCTGCACATGAGATTTGGACTCACTTACTTGTCACTCATGAGGAACTTCACAAGTAAAGAGGACAAAAAATCGACCTTCTTCATTCCCAATATAAAAATTTTTCTATGCAAGAGAATGAACCATAGATGATATGGTTACTAAATTTACAAAGATTACTAATGAACTTTCTTCTTTAAGTGATGCTATTGACAACGACCAAAAGGTGAGGAAGATCATCCGTGCACTCCCTCCATCTTGTAAGTCAAAGCCACAACTTTGAAGAAGCTCAATGATAAAGAAGAAATGGAGCTTATCGGTCTCATTGGGAATCTCAAGACCCATGAGATGGAAAGAAAAGCAAGAGAAGAGATGGCTCCTCCTAAGAAGAAAGCTATTACCTTCAAGAGTTCTTCTACCTACTCCGACGACGATGATGAAGATCTTTCTCTTCTTGTAAAGAATGTTTGGAGAATGTACAACAAGGCAAAGTTCCAAAATAGAAGGAGATGGCAAGGTAAAGAAGAGAAGAAAATCATTTGCTTTAATTGCCGGAAACCGGGTCATATTGTTGCGGAATGCCCAGAGAACAAAAGCAAACCCTCCACCTCTAAGAAGCCATACAAAAAGAAAGCTTTAAAGGCTACTTGGGATTCGGAGAGTGAATCTGATGACGAAGTCGACACCGCCAACATGTGCTTCATGGCAAATGAAAGCACAAGCAAGGTAACACCATATATCTATTGATTGTGAGCTTTCTATTGATGAACTAGGAGAAGCTTTTGAAGAACTATCTCATAACTATGATTTTCTTAAAAAGAAATACTTGAAAATGAAAAAGGAAAATGAATCTCTCAATCACAAAGTCTTCACTCTTACAAAAAAAAAGATGAATTGTTTTCTACTCTTGTTTCTACACAAAAGGATTTTGATAACTATAAAATTTCTTGCAAAGGTAAATTTTCACAAATTGATGAAATTAAATTTTCCTGCTAAAAAAGAAAATTGATTCATTAGGAATTGTTTTGAAGAAATGTAAATTTGATAAAAATAGACTAGAGGCTATGTTTCCTAAGAAACATGTCTCAAAAAATATTCACATGCTATTCATGCTCATGTTCATAAATCACAACCTTTACATCATGCCAAGCACCCTAAACACGCCCACACCCCACACACACATCATGCATTCATGTATGGTAAAGTCTTTTCATGCACATATTGTGGTCGTAAAGGTCATTTAGTTAAATTTTGCTATGATAGGATTAATGCACCGCATAATCATGTTTGGGTTCAGGATACTAACTTTCAAGGACCCCAGAAAGTTTGTGTACCAAAGTCAACAAATTTGTTAAATGATGTAGGTATATTCCAGGCCCAACGATGTAAAGGATTGTGGTATCTTGTTAGTGGTTGCTCAAGGTACATGACTTGGGATATCAACAACTTTGCAACCCTATCAAGATACCATGAAGGTGGCACCGTCACCTTCGGAGATGACGCCAAAGGAAAAATCATTGGTATTGGTAATGTTAAACTTGGTACATCTCCTTTAATAGAAAATGTTGTTTTATTTGATGGCCTCAAGCATAATCTCTTGAGTGTTAGTCAACTTTGTGACAAAGGTTTTGATGTTGTTTTTGATAACCTAGCATGTAGAGTTATTGATAGACAATCCAATGCATGTATATTTTCCGAATTTCGTGAAAACAATGTATACATGATTGACATGCCTAATATGCTATGCAATGCTACTTGTTTGAAAGCCCTCGATGATGACTCTTGGTTGTGGTATAGGAGATTAGGTCACATTTCTTTTGACTATCTATCTAGATTAAACAATAAGAAAATGGTGAAAGGTATTCCTTACTTGAACTTTGAAAAGGACCGCATTTGCTATGCGTGCCAACTTGAGAAACAAACCAAGTCCTCTTTCAAGTCAGTCAAGGATATCATGACATCACGACCCTTGGAGTTGATCCATATGGATTTGTTTGGTCCTACTCAAACCAAAAGTCTAAGTGGGAATCATTTTGCTTTCGCTTTAGTTGATGATTTCTCTCGTTTTACTTGGGTTTTCTTTTAGAACACAAAAATCAAGCCTTTTTATATTTTCAAGCCTTTAAGAAAAGAGTTGAAAAGGAAAAAGATTCTTCTATTTTAAGAATAAAAAGTGATAGAGGTGGTGAATTCAATAACCAACCCTTTACCACTTTTTGTAAAGAACATGGAATTAAGCATGAATTATCTTGTCCTAGAACTCCACAACAAAATGGAGTCGTTAAGAGGAAAAATCGTACATTACAAGAGATGGCTAGGATAATGATAAATGAATATGGTCTCCCTCATTATCTATGGGCCAAGGCTGTTAACACATCTTGCTACATATCAAATAGAGTTTTCTTATGCAAAAATACTTCAAAAACATCTTTTGAGATCTATTTTTCTAGAAAGCCAAATGTTTCATACTTTAAAGTTTTTGGTTGTAAATGTTTTATTTTGAATACTAAAGATAATTTAGGTAAATTTGATGCAAAGTCTTATGAAACAATTTTTGTTGGTTACTCTAATACTAGTAAAGCTTGTAGAGTTTTCAATAAGTCATCCTTGACTATTGAAGAATCTATACATGTAAAGTTTGAGGAATCTAATGTGTTTGTTAAGAATGTTGTAGAAATAGATTCCCTAAATGAAGACATGGAGAGAACTACTTTGAAGGACTAACCTACTCTTGAAGACATGCCAAAGGATGAAGAAGAAAATGAAGTTCAAGAAAATGAGGTTCAAGGAAATGAAATTCAAGAAGTTGAAGTGGAGACTACTCAACCACTTCCAAAAGATTGGAGATATAATCCACATCATCCCAAGGATCTTATTATAGGTGAAGTATCAAAAGGGATAACTACTCGTTCTAAACTTCATGATCTTTGTGGGCACTATGCATTTATTTCTCACTTTGAACCAAAGAACATCCTCGAAGCCGAGGGCGACTCATATTGGTTGCTTGCTATGTAAGAGAAGCTCAATCAATTCGAGCGCAACCAAGTTTGGCATCTTGTTCCTTGGCTCCACGATAGACCAATAATTGGTACTAAGTGGGATCTTTAAGAACAAGTTAGATGAGTCGGGAAATATTGTTAGGAATAAAGCTAGGTTAGTGGCCCAAGGTTACACTCAAGTCGAAGGTATCGATTTTGAGGAAACCTTTGCACCCATAGTACGGTTTGAAGCCACACGGATGATACTTGCATTTGCTTCTTATAAAGATTTTAAACTTTTTCAAATGGATGTAAAAAATGCTTTCTTAAATGGATTTATTGAAGAGGAGGTGTATGTTGAACAACCCCCCGGGTTTGTTGATCCTACACATCCGGATTTTGTTTTCAAACTTGACAAAGCTCTTTATGGTTTAAAACAAGCCCCTAGGGCTTGGTATGAAAGACTTTCTTCATTTCTAATTTCTAATGGTTTTAATAAAGGAAAAATAGATACTACTTTGTTTACAAAACATGTTGAAAATGATATACTTATAGTTCAAATATATGTTGATGATATCATATTTTGTTCTACTAATGAAAATCTTTGCAAAGTTTTTGAATCATGCATGAAGGAGGAATTTGAGATGTCTATGATGGGCGAGCTTAACTATTTTCTTGGTCTCCAAATCAAGCAAAGAAAGGATGGGATCTTCATCAATCAAGCCAAGTATACGAAGGAACTGATCAAGAGATTTGAGCTTGAAGGGGCTAAGACAAGCAAAACTCCCATGGCTACCACCACAAAGCTTGACGAGGATGAACAAGATACAAGTGTAGACATTAAGCTTTATCGTAGCATGATTGGTAGCTTGTTGTATTTAACGGCTAGTAGGCTGGACATTATGTTTTGTATATGTCTTTGTACTCGATTTCAATCGTGTCCTAAGAAGTCCCATTTGATTGCGGTAAAACGCATTATTAGATGCCTTAAGGGCGGGCACAATTGAAATGGTTTGTGGTATCCGAAGACCGGACAATTTTCCATGACGAGTTTTTCGGATGCCGACTATGTGGGTTGTAGAGTGGATAGGAAGAGTACAAGTGGAACATATCAATTCTTGATAATTGTCTTGTTTCATTGGTCTTTCAAAAAGTAAAATTTGGTAGCCCTCTCAACCGCCGAGGCAGAGTATGTTGCGGCAGGGGCTTGCTGTGTACAAGTCCTTTGGATGAAACATACTCTCCTTGACTATGATTTGCATTTTGATCATATTAAAATATTTTGTGATAATAATAGTACTATTCATATGACTAAAATGCAAATCAACATAGTAAGACTAAGCACATTGACATTCGGTATCACTTTCTTCGAGATCATTATGAGAAAGGTGATATTGAAATTGAATATGCTTCTACCGATTTTTAACTTGCCGATATTTTTACAAAACCACTAGACTATGCTAGATTTTCCTTTATTTGTGGTGAATTGAATGTTTGTGTTATGGAATCATGAAAATTTTTTTAACAAGGTTTACCCTTTTTGATGTATGACAAAAAGGGGGAGAAAAAGTTAGCTTATTTTGAGTTTTGAGTTTTAAGTTATAACAAGTTAGTTTTGAGTTTTGAGTTTTGAATTATAAAAAGTTAGTTTTGAGTTTTGAGTTTTAAGTTATACAAGTTAGTTTTGAATTTTGAGTTTTTGATTTTGAGTTATAAAAGGTTAGTTTTTGAGTTATGAGTTTTGAGCAATATGTTTTGAATTCCTATGTCTCTCTTATGCCAAAGTTCTTACTTTCTACTTTTCATGTATATAGCTATTCATATATATAGCATGATTTGAAGGGGAGCCAAGCTCCTTTCCCATGTTTTTTGTTAATAACTCATATGTTTTGTCATCATCAAAAAGGGGGAGATTGTTGGCCCAAGGTTACAATCACCCGATTTTTGAGTTTTGATGATTACAAACATATATAGTTATTTGTACTAATCATTTTTAGTGTTTAAGTGTGTTTCAGGGTTCTATGGATTCAAGATTTCTTCTTCCCTAAAGGAAGGTATTTTTGACTCAAGATTGATTCATTTCGGGTTCAAGGATTCAAGCTATTTCAACATCACATATGGAGGAGCCCATTTGAAGACCTTGTAGTCACCTAGAACCTTTGTAAGAATTAGTTTGTTAAAGAATGAGGTTATGATAAGTTGGCTCAAGAAAACATACACACACTTTCATTTTTCAAAATACGGTTTTTATTTTGGTTAACTGATTTAGGTGCATGTCTTGTTTGTTATACATGACTCAAATTATTTTTTATTTTTACATCTTGTTTATATCATGTATACCACCCTTATAGCATGCTACTTAATCATATAGCCTTACAAAATTATTTTAAAATTTTTTTCAAAGTTTAGGCCTGATCGGTCAACCGCACCGGTCGAGCGGGCCTTGTGTTTTTGGCGTGCACGTTTTGTGCACGTCTGCCGGTCGACCGGACCTGTCGACTGACTGACAGACCCTTGCTCTCGGGTTTTGTCGGTCGACCGGGCCAGTCGACCGACAGAACAACGTTTTGTTTTTGATTAGCCTCCGGTCGACCGACCAGTCGACCGAGTCTAACGACTAGTTGCCAAGATTGACTGCCAGTCGACCGGGCCGGTTGACTGACAGCCGCTAGCAGCCCCAACGGCTAGTTTTCTGAGTTTTGTGTTTTGGATTTGATTGTGATGCTTTAATCAGCTATCTCTGAATTTTTGGGTGCTATTTCCTGACCTATTAAACTAGTTATAATGATGATTAGATCTCTTTTAATCTCTATAAATAGATGGCATTGGTCACTTGTGAAAATCAAGAAAAATATCCATTAATTTGTGTTTCAAAAAGAGAAGAAAAGTTTTTCAAAGTTCTCAATTCTAAAGTGCATTCTTGGTCAAAGTTTTTCAGTTGTTTTAAAGATTTTTCTTACTCTTTTCAACTGAATTTTTCTCACTATACTTCTTGAGCTAAAAATCATTCCATTCTATAAGAGTTGTAAGAGAGAAGTTTGTGGTCTTTTTGAACACCTTGTTACTTGTCGTTCTTTGTGTTGAGATCCCTCTTGTGAAGAGGATTGGAATGGTGGGAGTTCGGTACTCCAGTCTTGTGTAGATCTCTTGTAATTTCCTCGGTGGATATAGTGGAAATCCTTCACGGTGGTGAAGGCGGGGACGTAGAGTGGTGGCTCGAACCTCGAAACAAATTCCTTGTGTTTGCGATTGGTTTCCTTATTGTTTTTCGTTGCTTTACATTTATATCTTGTGATACTTCTTGCTTGCACTCTATTATTGCATCCATTTCATTACTTGTATTTTTCGGTCTTTACTCATCTCAACAAGAAAGCAATTACGCGCCTCAACTCATAATCTAGAGGAATCAAAGGGAGAAGTTCTAGAGCCCTTCATGGGGAATTCGGCTTCAATTTCTTGTTTTGAGTGACCGATTGCATCATTCTTTCATACTTGTTTAAAAGATCATTAGATTAGCATTAACACCTATTCACCCCCTCTAGGTCTTTTTCAAAGGGAACTCTTGCATGGTGGAGCCTTATATGCCTTGTCAGTTCGCCCTACAGTTTGTTATGACCAACTGTATGTTGGTAACCCCAATCTAAACCTTCACATCAGTGAGAATCTATTCGAAGGTACCCGAGCATGGTATTACAGCGTAGCAGGAGGAACTGGAGCTGTCTTTACCCTTCCTCAAGACGCCCAACTCTTATGCCAGTTTTGGCTTTTGTACATGGTACTTCATGGTGAATAAGGTGCCCGAATTTGGAATAAATACTTCGTGCATCAAGGGCATCAAATCCACATACAAGGCTAAGGTTGGGACTAAGGGTTGTCGGATGCGAGGGATGACGAGTACCAAGAGGCTGAGAAGGAAGCAGTAATAGAGGCCAAGAGAGAGGCCAACTGGACAGGTGAAGCTTTGGTGTTAGAGTCTGGAGCAGGAGCTGTGGAGGAGCATCTTGTCCGGAGGACTCGACATGCCATGCCCAAGCATCCTTGAGCCTCTACTTCCCAAGGTGAGCCCAGCCTAAAGAAGGATAGAAAAGGATCAAAGGCTGAAGCTTCAGCCCGGATGCCTGAAATAATTCCTCCTGATACCGAGGAGCAAGAGGAGAAGAAGAAGAGGAGGCAGTCCCGACTCTTCATGCCCGAGGTTTGCGCAGTAGGGTCCAGCAATCCTTGCAGAGGGAGAACTTGCAGGCCAATCTGCTATGGCCAAAGGGACCGAATGGCCTAAAGAAGTGCCTGAGAGGGCCGAAGTTGAAGTTCTTTCACGACCTGGAACTTCAATTCAGCCTGCAACTTCTTCTGCTCAGGAAAGAGGGATGGAGGCGCCACATCTGGGTTCTCTGAGTATTTTAATGCCTACTTCCCAGATTGTGGAGTCCTACCACCAGGATTCTTAGTGATAAAGCCGCGATCACTGAGCCTTCCTAGGTTCAATTGTCATCTTCATCGTCTGAAGAGTACGATTATTATTTAGGTGAAAAGTTGACTTCGATGATGAACCTGCTCTTCCTGATACCAGTAAATTTTTGCATATTTTAGAGGAAGAGATGCGGGTGTATGTTCCTGTAATGGTTCCACCATCGGGAGAGGTACTACTACTGAGGGTTTTTCTTCTATCCTCCTTAACTCTTTCCCCATCGAGTTGGGAAGATGTTTTAACCCTTTATTTGAATCTCTTCTTCAGGAGTGGCTACCGGTAGTGAGGCTACGATTTTCTCCCATATTGAGGAGATTATTCAGGAGCTGGCCCAGTAAGAGGACCTTGAAGTTTCTGCTACTGGGATGCTTCGTGAACCACCATGACTGGGGAACCCTCATCCAAGGTGGCCTGCTAGAGGACTTACCGTATTTGGCTCCTCAACTTGGTAAGAGAATAAAGATGTGCCATATACTCTCATTTTTATTGTTATTACTAATATTGATGTTATGGTTGCAGAGAGTAGTGGGCTAGCTCAAGTGGAGGATCCCATGGCAAGTACTAACGCAGAGGACAGCGCCCTTCAGACTTCGGCCGGTGACTAGGTGATGTGGAGTTTGTCGCTGTCATTGTTGCATCAGATGCTACCACAATAACGGTCCCAGAGGTGTCGACCATGGTCTCAGTGTCGACAGAACCTGTTATTGGCCTTGTCTCTACCCCAATCGAGTTGGCTCCTGCCTCTGTGGAAATTACACATACCATCGTAGAAAGGGGATCTGGGAGCGCACCAACAGGGCTATCCAGCTAGGGATATGATGGAAGAATTGGCGCATCAGATGCTATAACAATTCTTTACCTCCATGAGGTCCTGCATTGAACTTGTTCTTTCCAGGAGTTCCTTCGAGTTTGCCCGGATGCTTCTTGAAAATTAAATTAAGAACATCTGTCATACTGGAAGCTCAGAGCAAGCTAGGGCATATCTGACGCTGGTCGAATAGCTGGGGATATGCTTGAAAGAACTAAGGACCTTGGAGAAGGTTAGTCCGATAGATGAGGCTCGGTCAATGCTGAATAAGCTCCTCACCGCTCAATAACACAAGAGGAAAGAGATGGAGGAGCAGATGGCTGAAGAGGTCTGTCATCTCCATAACTTCCAATCCAACTATTAAAATTAGCCGACGACTCCAGGAAATCCAAAGTCGTCACCAAAAATGTAGAGCAAGTCATTATCACTGCTCGAGCAGATATTGCCAAGGCGCAAGCCTTGATTCAAGTCAATAAAAAGAAGCTAGCTGCTGCCAGAGAAAGGCTGAAAGAGCTGGAAGCTGCCAAAAAGCTGGTCCAAGAAGATCTTACTGCCCATTCTTCCAAGTTGGAGTCTCTTCAAGCACAGCCAGTTATGAAGAGATTCTTATCTGAGAAAGAATTACGGGTTCAAGCTTGGACAGAAGTTGAGAATGCATGCCAGTACGAGATGCATCGCCTCCGGGAATGGATCTATTCTTTGGCGGGCAGGATTATCCCTCTTCCTTTTGTATTTTTTTTGTGTAACACCCCACTTGTCAAATAAGAGAGTGTTTGTATCACTTTTATCATTTGATATAAATAATAAAAGTTTTCAATTTTTGTCTCGTCTTTATTCTTTCTTTGCATTTAAGAATTAGACGGACTCTTTGTTGCATGGGAGAATGCAAATCTCACCGTCACAATCCTTGACTATTATGGAAACACAGTCCTTAGTCATTTGTTGAGACATGGCTATGAGTTATAGAAAGAAAACTTAGGCACCACTTGAGGTTTAAGTGAGACGCAGCATTGACTTGTGGGGGAGATGCCACTCTGATTTTTTTGAGAGGAAATCGGCTCTGAATGGTTGAGAGGACGTGACTCTGATATGTTGAGAGAAACACGGCTCTAAACTGTTAAGAGAAATGCGGCTCTGAACTCTTGAGAGAAACGCGACTCTGAACTGTCTAGAAATAAGGCTTGTGTTCTTCAATTTGATGGAGGGGACGCAGCCTTTAGGCTCGTGAAAGGACGCAGACTTCAAAACACGGCCTTCGAATCATCGCATGCAATTTGACGCGAAGATCTCGCTGGATCTTTCATTGTAAAGTTGGCGTTGACAGTTGGGAGCACGTGTCGTTAGGATTGCCCGGAGCAAAAATCCACGTGTCTGATCCACACTGGATTTGATATTCGCGTAGCGAATTAAGGCTATTAATTTTAGCCTTTAAAATGGCTTTGATTTTTATGCCATTAATTAATAGCTATTAGCGAGCTTATAAATAGGCCATAACCTCTTATCAGTCATTCATCTTGACTGTTTTTCTTCATGGGCATGCGCTCTGAAGAACTCCGTTTTGATTTTTCTCCTTCAAGGGCCTCCTTCAAGGGCATGTGCTCTAAAGAACAAAAAGAACCCAAAGCTTTAATGCTTTCTTTCAATCTTCTTCGAAGATTATCACTGTTAAGTGATTTCAAAATTAAAAAGTATCGCTTTAGGTGCTTTCATGGCCGTGTCTTGACGAATGAAGTCCAACTCCTAGAGAACTTTCTTCAGGTAGGAAATGGCCTTTGACATGATAAGGCTCAGTTTCCTTGAAGCTCTGTCATCACCGGCCATGAAGAGACTTCGTCTCTTGATCCTTTCTTGAAACTTCTTTCTTAAGATTCATGCGTCCATGCTCTGCAAACGCCCTTTCGCATTAATTGATAAAATGCAAGCTTGTTAACTTTTAAGTCTTGAGTTTTTTCAGACGAAAGCGTGGTGAACTCTGAGTTATGAGATTTGAAACGCGAGTTTTGTATATAAGCCTCGCATTTGGGGTTCATGACTTAAAAACTTTAAGTCTACTTTTTTGAGATCTCTGGATGTGAATGTGGCAAGCTCCTCGTCTGCATCTTTGATATATAAGTCGTGTCTCGATTATAAGATGTGAGTCTAATATCAGGCTGTATTTGGATCCATATTTTCTATCTCTGCGTCCGCGAGATTCGCGTCTAGAGTTCATGACTTCAGCCCCGTGTTTGTGCTTCTGGCTTCCTGTTTCTGTCTTTGTAGAATTTTAACCCTTAGATTTTGTATTTCTTGCAGGTGCTGGCCATATCGACTGTATTGATTCCAGTGTCTTTACTGTGTCGATTGGAGGATATTTGGAACGACGAGCTTATTCGATTGGCAAGCACTCGGGTAGTCAGAACTTCTGTCTAAGGGCGAGGAAGATCTGCGCGGTTGTCGATATACATCAAGACATTTATTGGATATGATGTACCAATAATGTCTCGGATCCTTCCTGATCACAATGAGCATGGCGCATTTGAAGGTCACCGAAAAGAGGACGTCACTAGTAAGGTGTCGGATCCTCCCTTCACCCATCTTGCTCAAAGAAGTGGTGGTGACAAAAAACTCATGCTCATTAGATGACTTTTTAGTGGAGCTTCCCATTAAGCGAAGGATTACGGCCTTGCGAAGACCTTCACACCAGTTGGTCTGGTGAAATTAGAATGCTCCCTTGCATTTCGACCTCAAGAAACACCATTATTCTCAAGAGGAGGGGAAGTTGATATGTTGTTCCTAACCACAGTCAAGAGGACGAGTGTATCTTCAATATTTCAAGGAGTGAGTGCAGTCATTTGCTGAGCAAGAGAGACTTCTTTGTACTCCTTTATTGTAACACACAATCTTATTGTGAAAGAGAGCGTTTTGTATCACTTTCATATTTTTGAATATCAATAAAAGTGACAACTTTTTGCTATCTTCTTACATGTCTTGACTTCCTTTTTCTATTGAAAATCAGACAAGTAGAAGTGATTACCATTGATTTGCTAGAAATGTTACATTTTAACTTAGCAAGTCATAGTTAGAAAATTCTTTTTAAAGAATTTAAAATTTTACTGTCAGAGGTGTGATGTTAACTTGACATGAGTGTCTTACCAATTATGGATGAGAATGACAAGCGAAGTTTTTACCCCACAAAGGATTGTGACTGAGTCTTCATTAGAGGTTTAGTATTAACGTACTAAGACTCAGCTAGGGATTGATGAAAACACTGTTAAAGGTATGATATTAACCTAACAATGATTTTAAGTGGACCTGCTATCCTATTAATAAGAATAGCAAGTAAGACTAGACCCGTTGGGGATCTATGAAAAATTTTACCGCTTGAGGTTTGATATGAACTTAACGGGTTGATTAAATCTTGTTAGAGGTGTGATATTAACTTGATAAAGATGTGAGCTAGAGGTGTAATGCTAACTTAGCTCCATAGGAATTTCAATTTCGTTTGGGAAAATTGAAAGTACCACTGTCATAGGTGTAGTGTTAAACTTGACAGTGGAGATAATGCTAGAGGTGTAATTTTGAACTTAGCATTAGTCATCTCGACTTCGATACGGAAGTTCGAGAAAAAGTCATTGTCATAGGTGTATTGTTGAACTTAATAATAAATTGCATGCTAGAGGTGTAATGTTAAACTTAGCATCACTCATCCCAGCTTCGATATAGAAGTTTAAGAAAAGGTTATTGTCATAGGTGTATTGTTAAACTTAATAATGAATTGGATGCTAGAGGCTGATGTTAAACTTAGCATCGCTCATCTCTGCTTCATTATGGTAGCCTAAGGAAAAGTCATTGTCATAAGTGTATTGTTGAACGTAATAATGAATTGGATGCTAGAGATGTGATGTTAAACTTAGCATCACCCCTCTCAGCTTCGATATGAAAGCCAGAGGAAAGTGACTGTCAGAGGTTTAATATTGAACATGGCAGCAACTTAATCAATGTTAGATGTATAGTGTTAAACTTAACAGTAATTTGCCAGAGGTGTGATGTTAACATGATAAGAGTTGATTTGCGATATGAGCAATTTTGAGGACTTGTCATTCTATTGACGAGAATTGACAAGTGAAGTTTGGAATGTCAGAGGTGTAGTGTTAACTTGACAAGAGTTGATTTGTGATATGAGCAATCTTGAGGACTCGTGACTCTATGTAAGGGAGTGACAAGTGGAAGTTTGTACTCGCTAGGGAGTATTGAGACTTTTCACTGTTAGAGGTGTAGTGTTAACATAGCAGTGACTGAGTTTGTGGACCTATCACTCCATGGGAGGGAATTGATAGGGGATTTTGGTAGAAAATAGAATGACTTGTCAGAGGTATAATATTTAACGTGACAAACATTGATTTTCTAGGGGCATGAGAGGTTTACCATTAGAGGTGTAATATTAATATAGGAGCAGAGTTTTTTTTTTTAATTAGGATATGTTGTCAGAGGTTTAATGTTAACTTGACAGACTCCACTGACGACCAAGAGAAAATGGTTGGTCAGAGGTTTACTGTTAACGTGACGAGTCTCTGCTTATTTTATCGGGAAATGGACACAGGCATTTTTGTGGTCCTACCATTCTGTGGGCGGGAATTGGTTAGAGATTTTGAAGGAAAGGATGGGACCAAGTCCCTTAGGATTTTTAGCAAATCCTCAGCTATGAACAGATTTGGTATGCTTTTACCAACTACCATTTGAGTTGGGCTAGCTATGCTATTCCCCTCAGTATGATGAGTTGTCGAGGGCTTATGTTGACTTAAAAGCCAACATTTTCCTCTATCCTTGGCCGTCAGAGGTGTTGGATGTTCATAAATAAACTAGAGAAGAGTAACAAGGCTAAAATTAAAGTTTCGCACTTTGTTTCTTCTTAAATGTTTACATCATGCATCATGATGTAACCAGCGTTTGGTCAGCTCGACACTGATCGACTTGAATATGATCCGTTGAAGGAAGAAAGAAGCTTTTCTTTGGTACTCTCCCAAACTTCTTGGATCTGAAAGTTTTGATCAGAGGTGTAATGTTAACTAACGTTAGGAAGAATCCTGTCAAGTTCATAGATGAGCTAGAGAAGAGTAACAAGGCTAAAATTGAAGTTTCGCACTTTGTTTCTTCTTCGATGTTTACATCATACGTCATGATGTAACTAGCGTTCGATCGGCTTGACACTGATCGACTGGAATGTGACCCGTTGAAGAAAGAAAGAAGCTTTTCTTTGGTACTCTTTCAAACATCTTGGATCCGGAAGTTTTAGTCAGAGGTGTAATGTTAACCTAATCATAGGAAGAATCCTATCAAGTTTAAAGATGAACTAGAGAAGAGTAACAAGGCTAAAACTGAAGTTTTGCACTTTGTTTCTTCTTTGATGTTTACATCATGCATCATGATGTAAACAGCGTTTGGTCGGCTCGACTGATCGACCGTGATGTGATCCGTTACAGAAAGAAAGAAGCTTTTCTTTGGCGATCTTCCTAACATCTTGGATCTGGAAGTTTTGATTAGAGGTGTAATGTTAACCTGATCATAGGAAGAATCCTGTCAAGGATAGTACTTCTTCAAAAATCTGTCGTTGATCGGCATCATGAGCGTATCGCCATTTGGGATTATAAGGTAGTATGCTCCATTTGAGTAGACCGACTCCACTACAAATTGTCCTTCCCATTTGGGCTGAATTTCCCTTTGGTCTTATGTGTCATTACCATGGGTCTTCTGATAGTTAAGACAAGGTCACCTTTCTTAAAAGTCCACTCCTTGACTTTCTTGTTGAAGGCTCTGATAATTCGAGCTTGATAGAGATCAATTTGCTGTTGAGCTTGCAGGCATTTATCGTCTAAAGCTTCCAGCTCCTGGAGTCGCAGTGATGCTTCTCCTCATATGTCATCTCTATTGTCAAGGCAACGCGTAGAGATGGGATCTGAATTTTTAGTGGAAGTACGGCTTCACACCCGTATACCAAAGAGAATGGTGTAGCTTTTGTCGGGGATCTCACTGTTGTACGATAAGCCCATAAGCATTCACCTAACTTATCATCCTAGTCGCGTTGGTCTTCGAGATGAATTTCTTGAGAAGTTTTCTAATGGTCTTTTTGAAAGTTTCTGTAAGGCCATTTGCGGCTGGATAGTATGCCATTGAAGACATACTCTGGATCTTGAATTTGTTGCAAAATCTTTGGAAGGCTTAGCTGACGAACTGGGGCTCATTATCGTGGATAATCTATCGTGGCACGCCAAAGTGGTAGACCACGTGATGTTTAACGAACTTGATTACGTCAGCTGTCTTTATCTCCCTTAAGGGGATAGCTTCAGCCCATTTAGAGAACTAATCAGTTATGGCTAGGATAAACCGATGTCCTTTGGATGAAGGTGGGCTGATAGGACCAATCACATCCATTCCCCACATTTCGGATGGCTAGGAAGAAGTTGTAGGGTGAAGATATCCCAGTGCCTGGTGGATGAAGTCACCATGGACCTGACAAATGTGGCATCGCTTGGCATAAGCGATGGCATTAGGGGTCATCTTTGGTCAATAATATCCTAGTCTTCAAAATCGATCTTCAAGTTTTGGATCAGGTTGGTGAGCTCCACACATGCCGTCTTGAGCTTCTTTGAGTATTTTCTATGCCTCTTTGTGTGACAAGCAGCGGGGGAGGATTCCGTCATGCGATTGGTGATACAGCGCTCTTGTGATCGCATTGTAATAGAATTTAGGGGCTTTCCTTCTAATTGCAGCCGCCTCTTTAGGGTCATCAGGCAAAATATCGTACAATGCGTAGTCGATGTACGAGAATCACCAATCTCTGAGCTTTGGACCTGTTGAAGTCTCTAGAGCTTCTTTGACTTAAATGTGTCTTGTTGGCTTTTGGTTGTCTTCAAAAGAGAATATTAGACAATACAAGTCATGGTTGTTGATGAGTACTTTCTCTTCCGCTCTAGCTGGAAGAGCCAAGGTGACAGTGAGAGATGCTAGTGCATCTGCATGCATATTTTGCTGGCGAGATATATGATCAATGTAGAAGTTTCTGAACTTTCTGCCATGTAGATAGTTGCGTTATGATAGGGTACCAAGTCTTCATGTCTGACTTCGTACTCCCCGCGAACCTGGTTAACGATGAGTTTTGAGTCACTGTATGCTTTGAGATTTTTAACACCCATCTCATCAGCGATTTGCATCCCGATTAAGAGAGCATTATATTCCGCTACATTATTGGAACATGGCTCAGTTAATGAGAATGCACGAGGGATTACATAATTCTGTGGAAAGACAAGTACTACTCCCACTCCCGCTATGGTATTTCCTCATGGGCCCATTCTCAATGCGCCATCGAAGAAGAGTTACCATACCTATCCTTCAAAAGATGTCTGGGTCAGGTAAACTTCGGTGACCTCATCTGGGAGATCTTCATAAAGTTTGGTTATCCTTGAATATTGATGCTTAGCCAAAAAGTTTGCCACCGCCTGTCCCTTTACAACTTTTTGTGGTAGGAATTGCATGTCATATTGGGAGAGCAATATGGCCCATTTTGCCAATAGACCATTCAGTGATGATGGCTTCATCATAAGCAATCTTAAAGGATTGACTTTTGCTATGACGTGTATGGTTTGGCCCACCAAGTAGTGTCGCATCTTCTGGACGGCGAATACCAACGCCAAGCATTCTTTTCGATTGAGTTGTATTGATGTTCGACTCCGATCATAGTTCTACTCAAATAGCAGATTGCCTGTTCGTGTTCTTGATCATTATTTTGGGCTAGTAAAACTCCTAGAGAATGATCCATCGCTCGTACCTATATCAGGAAAGGTTTTTCTGACATCAGAGCTGTAAGGATAGGTGGATGCCTGAGGTACCGCTTAATTTCCTCGAACGCTTGTTGGAAAGCATCATCCCAGATGAATGAAACTCCTTTCTTCATCAATTTGGTGAAGGGTTGGCTGAGAGATTTGAAATAAACCTCTGGATATATGCTAATTACCCTTGCAATCCTCTAAGCTCTCTGAGACTTCTTGGAGGCTGCATCTCCTGAACAGCGCAGACTTTCTCTGGGTCAAGGTGGACTCCTTTGGATTTGACTACAAATCTTAGGAATTTACCACTGGCTACCTCCAAAAAGGATTTGATGGGATTCATCTTCAATTGATGCGCCCGCATGATATCAGATACTGTCTTCAAATCTGCTATGTGATCGCCTTTGGCACAGCTTTTCACTGCAATGTCGTTAACGTAACATTCACACTATTTTGCGTATATGCTCGTGGAGAATTGTATTCATAGCTCTTTGGTTGTTTCCCCCACATTCTTCAATCCGAAGGGCATGACAGTAAAGCAATACACCCCAACAGTGTCCTGAAAGATGTATGCTTCTCATCGTCAGGGTACATTTTAATTTGATTGTACCCAGAGAATCCGTCCATGAAAGACATCCATTCAACCCATACTGTTATCTATCATGAGATCAGTAATTGGAAGGGGGAACTCATCTTTAAGACACGCTTAATTTAGATCACAAAAATCAATGCAAACCCAGATCTTCCCATTCTTCTTGGTGATGGGGACGATATTGGCTACCCAATCAGGGTGTTGTTCTTTCCTGATAAAACCAGAGTCTATAAGTTTCTTGACTTTTGACTCTTCCATGATCTCAGGACGGAACCGCCATTGCTGTTGCTTGACGAGTTTCGCATCTGGATTGATGTTGAGTTGATGCATGGCCACTTGAGGATGAAGCCCAGGCATATCCTTATAGTTTCAAGCAAAAACATCTATATACTCTTGCACAAGAGATATTAGATCTTTCTTCTCGGAGGGTGATAAACTTTTGCTTATAAAGATGGGCTTAGGATTAGCCTTATCTCTCAGATTGATCAGCGTAACCTTATCCTCTGTGGATGATTCGCGTTGTTAGAAGCGAATATCCAAGAGAGTATTTAGGTGTTTGATCAAAGGATTAGTATCCGACTGGATCATCTCTTCATCTCCATCTTCCGGGTGGCTTGTTGAAACCATGTTTACCGAAAGTTCTTTGAAGATGTTGTCGATACTGACGTCTGACTCTCATGATGACGTGCCCGAAGAATGATTATGATAGAATAACTCTTCAGACTCAGAGGCCGATGAGATTGGAGTTGATACATAGCCCAACCCCCTGCGAGTTTGATGATAATAATTAGGGGATTTCTCTTTTGGAACAAAAGATCGAAGTAGTGTTCTCTTTCTTTTTGCCAAAGTTCAAGCCCATGACCACTTGTTAGGTCATACTGATCGAGCCATCCCTGCACAGAAAAATAAAAAATTTTAGGAACAGTGCTAGGTCCTTAATTCTACCGTGTAACCTAGGGCTAACGGGTCGTGATCCACAGGGAGAGACAGCGATGAAAGCGTTATGTAAGTTTCTTCTTTTAGTTTATAAAAACTAGTTATTACTTATCTTCTCAGTTTACAAAAGAAAATAAAAATATTAAGTTAAGTTAAGAAGAAGATGGTAGAAGAAGAGATGGTGATGTTGTTTTATTTTAATTATAAATGAAAAAGAAACAAAAAGACATAAAGAAAAGTGTTCATGCAAAAATCAAAAATAAAAAAAATAAAAGAAGAATATTTACCTCTACTATTAATCCAGAACAAAGACATACCTCAGCATGAAGTAAAGCAAAGGAAATAGAAAAGAATAAAGAAAGCAGGGTTTCGGCGAGATCGAGCACAATGAGGAAAAGTGAGAAATCTCCATTGATTATCACCTTCAATATCAGTTTCTTGAGAAAAGATTACAATAGTGTCACTCTAAAATAACTCTTCCTCTCTTTTAATCATGTAACTCTCTCTAACCTAAGCTATAAAGAAAAATAAAAATTACATTGAAGAAAAGAAAACCTAAACTAAAGCTCTCTCTGAGATGGTGTGTTTTTGCCTTCGAGGTATGAGGGTATTTATAGGAGAAAATCAGAGGGATAGAACGCATATGAAGATAGGAAGAGCTGTATATTTTTGAATTTGAATTCTCCCCTTATCTCCAAACTTGATTTTATTTATCCAGAAATTCAATTCTGATCTGCAGCATATTGTCGTGTTGATTGCTGAATATCACTTATAAGATGATAGAATTTGAATGAGTGATCAACAGAAGAATTGTAGCCCTTTAAGTCTTCTTTCTGTTGCATTTTGAATCATTAGATTTTAGTTTTGGTAGCGAAAGTTATGATTAAAATTCTAAATATAACCAACCTAAATCTGAATTTAAATTGCCTCATCTCATCCGTTGACCTTCTCTCTATCCATTTATCCTCTTTGATTTTCAGTTTGTCTTTTAGAATTGATAAGATATTCACTTATCCTCAGCGAAACAGATAAGGTCTTCAAACAATCCATTTTTCTCTTGAAATTAGATAATATTATCTTATCTGATATATTCAGTTTTCAGATAAGATACCTTCTAGAACCTTTGGATTTAAATCGATCCCCTTTCTTTTGAACTTTTGAATTTAATTGGATAAATTTCATGATTATCTTCTCTTTATCATACCCTGCATGAATTAGGACATTAAGACAAGTTATTTACAATATTCATTACAGAATATATGTAGGAATATAATAATATTTATGCAATATATGTGTCCAAACACATACTCAATGTTCTCCATTATTCTGAGTACATTGGCTCATAATGAGAGAATTGAGAAGGTTCCTTCTTGCTTTCTGAGTATTTCGTGAGTCATTGATTTGGACTCGACTCTTCAAAAAAGGACCAGTTTTTGGCCTTTGCATCTTGCTGGGACCTTGAATAAAGATCCTTGCGCATCACTGACGCCTTGCTATACCGTGAGGGATGACCTCATCGGTACATGTAATAATGTCAGGGCATCTATTACCGACCAGGGTCATCACCTACATCGGTACTAGTATCGATGGCACAAAATCAGAAGCAAACACCGAAAAGTAAGCCAAATCTAATTCTTCATTAATATACCACTTGCCTACATCATTAGCAGTGTTATTGACATCGAGCTTATTAATGCTCGTTACAAGTGGGTTCACCCCCCAAAGACATTCTTCTCCGCCTCTGGCTCAATATCAGCTTCATTACCAGAGTCTGGTTCCTCTACCTGAGGATTATCGCCTATCTATAGAGAATCTTGGTATAGGAGGGAGCCTGCAACGTAGTTCTCTACCCCCTTGAACCGATTCCTTTCAGAGATCAACGTTCGGACTTTTCCATCTCCATCAATATACTTCATGACTTGATGGAGAGTAAAAGGGAAGATTGAGTTGCGATGAATCCATGGTCATCCCAGCAGCAAATTATACAAAGTGTCAGCGTTAATAACGTAGCACGTCACTTCAGATCTTAAGTCCCCAATTTGACATTTGAGTTTAATTTTTCCTATTGGGTGCAGACCATTAGCATTAAAATTATAAATGGTAGTTTGGGTGGTGCTCAATCGGTGAGTGGGGATTCCCAAGTGTGCATGACCTGGCAGGGCATAATGCTCAACGCGGATCCTGAATCCGCCTGAATGCGACTCACTTCAGACGATCCAATATACCTTGTGAAGTACAGGGGCTATCATGTTTCCCCTTAACCTGCATGTCATCTGCCGTGAAGGTTATACAGGGGGCATACTAAGAGGCGTGGAGACAGTCTTCTTCATGTTCCTCCTGGGTTCAGCCAGAATCCGGGCCATGAAGACCCAGAATCAGCTAAAATTTCTCTCAGAGCTTCTCTTGTTGACTTAGACAGTCTTAGGAGGTCGTAAAGGGTGATCCTGGATGGGATGTTGGCCAGTTGAGGCAAGACATCTAAGCAGTAAGGTGCTGAAGATCCTTCCATTTTGTCCTTTAGGATGGCCTTAGAATACCGAAGCTCCTTTTACTTCTACATAGGTTGCTTCGTGGATGGCTTAGTTGGTTCTGAGGTAGGTTTAGGTGGATTTACCACTGTCTCTTCGTATTTCTTTAAGCATGACTGATCTGAATGAGTTTCAGCCACAAGCGGTGCATTCAGCTCCGCAGCAAGGACGATTGTCTCCTCCTCTGAGTCAGTTAGTGAGGGGACATCGGTTTCTGCTTCCCGAGAAGAAGCACATACCATATTGCTAGGCGAAGCTTTTGCTTTGCCTTTGGACTTCCTGTTGGTAGCAATAGTCCACTATTGGCCTTGCACAAGGTCAGAATGAACCCACATGATTTCTCCTTGAGGAGTAGGAATAGGTACGAGACATTTTTCTCGTTAGTGATGTCGGTCTATATTGAGTACCTTTAATTCCCCTTTCGGGATGGGAACTACTCCGGCTGGTGTTGGAGGCTGTACCCTGAATTGAAGAAGACGTCATGTTAGATGTTATTTTCTTCTGCTCTGGGAGAAGTTTGAGCACCCCTGCATCAATCAAAACTTGGAGGATGTTTTTGAAGATGTAATAACTCCTGGTAGGGTTCCCCAACATCCTATAATATAAGCAGTTGTTGAGATTGTCAGTCTTGCCAACCTCCTCGGGATGTCTAGCTTCAGGAAGCTTTAATCTGTTGCTCTTGTTGAGTAACTTGAACAACAAATTGACATGCTCGTCCTTGAAGAAGTACTTTTTGTTGGCGCATAGCTGACTTGAAGAACTACCCCCTCTAATCAGCTGAGGTTTAATGGGAGATTTTGTCTCTGTCGCCAGTGTGTCCTTCCTTTCTTATTGGAAAGATACTCTGGCGTGCGCCTTATCGACTTTTTGAGTTTAGGCTTGTTTTCTTCTACCCTAACCCTGGTGATAATCTCTTCTGCCTGTTCGTCTTGCTGGACTAACTGTTTTTAGGTACGACTTTCAGCAACTCCTATCTGAGTTAGGAGTGAGGTTTGCAGACTGTGACGACATATTTCCATCAGGGTGGCCTGGGTCATACCGCTAGGACATCAGAGTGCCATATTCCAAAATGTCTCCACAAATGTTTTAACTGACTCTCCTTTTCATTGCCTCGTTGCCAGGAGAGTTGGCATAGTAATCTCCGAGTCATCTTCAAAGAAGCGCATAAGGAAAAGCTTCTCCAGATCAGCCCAGTTCTTGATAGAGCCTTCTAGGAGATTCATGAACCATTCAAAGGCGAGTCCCTTTAGAGTGCTGATGAACAAACACGCCAAGATGGCATCATTCGCTACTACATTCCCTGTCTGAGACTTAAAGTAGTATATGTGCTAGTTCGGTGACCCTTTGCCGTCGAAAGCCTGTAGGGTTGGAGCTTTGAACTTAGGAGGGTACGGGATAAGATCCCACTCAGCCGGGTATGGTCGGACCACTCCTGCTTCTTGGAGGCCTTTCTAATTGGTGAGGGCTTCAAGACGTTGTTCCAATTTATTCATCCTTTTGGAATGAGTGCTCCCATTCTCTGAATTGCCTCCTTCTTCAGATAGAGGGTTGGACGACTCAGAGTTAGACTGATTCGGTATGTTCAGAAGACGAGCTCTCCTCTTCCTTCTATTTGCCCTTAGACTTCTTAGAAGGAGTTTTGGCCTTCAGCTTCTTCCTACTCTCAAGCAATTGTGAAAGCATCTGCTTGAGAGTATCGATAGATTCTTGTTAGGAGCGAATCATATCGAGTTGTTCCCTCTGGGCCTGGGCTTGCTGTTCAAAGCGCCTGGCCATTTCCTCAGGAGTACTTATCATATACGTGAAGGCTTCATTCTCTATAGAAGAGTTCGAGGCCTGTGATTCCATAATGGCAAAGTGTGACTCACTTACTTTAATGCCCCGGGCTAGGGCACTATAGTCAACTGGGGCTATCATGCTAGTTCGTGTGCGGGTATGCTAGTACACTCCTTCTAGTTCAGTGTCAAACTCGTCAGAGCTGACTAACGACTACTTTTTCTTACTTCTGCTTGGCGTAGTGCTTGGACCTACCATATTCACAGTGACTTTGGGGTACTCCGTATCAGAGAAAGTTCTCTTTGTGTGGGAATGATGCCTTTTGGTCAATTGGGAAACTGACGTAGATGATAACCGTCTGAACACCGACTGCTTGCTTACTACGAGGTGTGGTAGCATTCAGAGAGCATTGCTGTGATGAGCCGTTCACAATAACATGATAGAGTGATTTGATAGGGACTCCTCTTCTTTGTTAGGTAATCCCTTAGATCAATCAGAGGGGGATCGAAGAGACCAACCTCGAGTTTCCGAGGATTTTTTAGTTTTTGAATGCTATCCTTGCGTCCCAAATCTGAAACGCAAGGCTCAGAGACATGGAGCTCACATTCTATAGAACAGACGCGACTCTCGCATTTTGTCTTCGAAACGCGGGTCTCGTGCCTCTGTTGAGAAGGGACGCGGAACTCGCGTTGGTGATTATCGCATTTGTCTAGTGACACTTGGGAAACGTGGACTCTCTGAGTCTCGTGTTCTGTCATAGAGACACGAGTCTCGTGTCTCTCAGAAGAGGCATGGACCTCGCGTTGCTGAATGTCGCGTTCGAGAGGTGAGGCTTTAGAAACGCAAGCCTCTTAAGCTCCGCATTTTGGTCTCCAAACCCAGACTTCTGGCGTCTGACATAACTCAGAAGAGACGCAGACATGAGCCTTGCATTCTGCATCTGCTAGACAGATAGTTATTCTAACTTCTTGTGTCTGTTGTCAACGTACGCATGACCTTTGTCGACGTTTGACATTCAAGTTACGCTTCATGGGTTGAAGAGAACCTCCAGTAACCTAGAGCTGAGGAAGAGGATGGGCGTGGCTAAATTGGCCTCCAATGATATTAGCCTCACGGGTCTCATGGGAGATGTTGACACTGGCCTTGCGCATGATGCAACTAGAAATAACACTTTTTGCACAGGCCATCTTGGGGTAAGTCTCCGAAGAGACTTGAGAGCAGACCTCTGAGGAGACCTTGAGGTACCGCCGCGCCCTAGGGCTTTTGGAGCTAGAAGAGCGGAACTCTTCATACTCTGCTTGATCAAATTTCACGACAAGTGACTCGACCGTTTTTCCCATGAAGGTGACGTCACCTTGCGCCACAACTTGCTCATCAGTAGAGAAAGTTCTCCCCAGCAGAGTCGCCATCTCTTGTTTCTCCGGGAAAATTTTGGAGATAATGTATCATAAAATTTTCTTGAATCAATGAAAGATTTCAACAATCCCAAAAATTTCAATTACAAGATAGAGAAGATATTCAACCTCAAATCTTCTCTTTGTTTAAGGCTGGGATCTTGATGTAGCAAAGAAAAGTGAATCTTGTTTTTCGTTGACCGGGTGAATGCCAGTGTCTTCTGAG
The DNA here is from genome assembly GCA_038442645.1 of Agave tequilana. Classification (NCBI taxonomy): domain Eukaryota; kingdom Viridiplantae; phylum Streptophyta; class Magnoliopsida; order Asparagales; family Asparagaceae; genus Agave; species Agave tequilana. The sequence continues at coordinate 97,490 of JAVJIF010012152.1, read as the reverse complement.
AATCTTCTCTTCAGATTATGGGCTAAGTATCACAGCTCTTGTCCAAATGGAATATCAAAGAGAATTAGGTAAAAACTTGAACTCAGCAAGTTGGTAGAAGAGTTTAAATCTTTATCAATATTCCTCAGCTAAAACTTCTGACCAAAACTTTTGACCCCCCTTCTACAGCAAACAGAGCTATTTATAGGATTTTTAGGGGTAAAACTATCCCCTGAAAACCCTCCACGATGGGGATTAACTCCCCTCATTATGTGGGCAGTAATTGACCTGATAATGAGGGCAGTTATACTGAAACGCAGGCTCTTCCACAGTTGAAAACGCGGGCTTCGGGCTTCGCGTCTTAGCATTGCAATGATGCTGGGACGTGGGCTTGCTTCGCGTTTTGACACTGCGGTGATGTTGAGAGCAGGCTTCAAGCTCTGCATCTTGACACTGCGGTGATGCTGGGATGTGGGCTTCAAGCTCTGCGTCTTGACACTGCGGTGATGCTGGGACGCGGGTGGCATTGTAGTGAAGCTGGGGATGCAGGCTTCGAGCCTCACGTTTCGATCCTGCGATTACGTTTAGATGTGGGCTTTAAGCTCTATGTCTTGGCATTGTAGTGAAGTTGGAGACGCGGGGTTCAAGCTTCGCATTTTGGCGTTTAGCCATTGAAAATGCTGGCTTTAAGCTCTGCAAGACGCGGACTTCGAGCTCTGCGTCTTAGCTTTGTAATGAAATTGGGACGCAGGCTTTGAGCCCCGTGTTTTGACACTGTAGTGTCATTGAGACGTGGTCTTCGAGCTCTGCGTCTTAGCATTGCAGTTAAGCTGGGGACGCGGGCTTTGAGCCCCACATTTTGACATTGCACGAGTGGCTCTGATTAGCCTCGCGTCTGAATTATAGACTCTGCTCTCTGATGACTTGTCCTCAGTGACTTTTAGACAGTTTACACTACCTAGTTCAATGCACATTTGCACCTAACTCAATGGGCTCTTCTGACCTAAGTAATGCCAAAATATAGGTCACAGGTTTCAGGTTCAAAGTGTTTTGCCATTATAGATTCATAAAAACTTTGAAGAGGGTTTTATTGACACTCCAAAAAGACAACTCCAAGGCAGCTCTGGAACCGATCTGAATGATATCTAATTTGTCGATACTTCTAAAAGACAAGTTGCAGACAGGCTGAAGACTTGTCCATCCTTGATGGACAAACCCATGATTTGGATTCCACTAATCCAGTGAAGAAGATAGTGAACCAAACCTTGCCTTTTGAAAAAAGCCCAAGAGGCTAACACCTAGCTTCAAGTTCAGTTTTAGCTTCACAACAAGCTAGGAGTAGCTCCGTTGTGGGCCTATTCCCTAGCTTTACTTGAAGCTTTTTCTAGCTCTGTTAAGAGCTATCTTTTAGCTTCGTTGCCAGCTCTGAATAGCTCAGTTGTGAGCTCATCTTCCAGCTTCGCATGAAGCTCTTTTGTAGTTTCATTGGGAACTTATTTTCTAGCTTCACATGAAGTTTAGCTCTACTGTGAGCTATTTTTGGTCATTTTTGACTATTTAAATCTCAACACGAGATTAAGGTAATTGATATCACTTTTTGGATAGTTTATTGCCATATCTAATTACTCCTCTATTAGTTGGAGAATATCAAGGGAAACCCTCACTTAGCAGAGCAAATCAAGAGATTGGTGTAACAACTCTAAGCCAGCTGGCTGCTAAAGTTTCGCTAGCATGCTCTAGCTTCGTAGAAGCTATCTTTAGCTTCGCAACGAAGCTATTTTAGCTTCAGGTGCAAAGCTTGACTAGATCAGTTTGCTAATTTTTTGGGGTAGCAATTACAGCCTATAAGGACAATAAATAGCCCACTGCAAGGAGGGGCTTAGGGCTGGAAAAAAATCTCGGAGAAGGGCTGACTTTTGGAGGGGCTGATTCCTGGATATTTGGAGTTTTCACAAGAGATCACTATCTAGCTTTTGAGCTTTCTTAGAGAATTTTATTTCTCTTTCGGGGTGCTAATACCCTCAAGATATTACTCTCTCAAAGGATATCCGGAGCCAGGCGAGAAGGAAATTCCTAAGCAGAAGACCCGAAGACTCGATTGCTCGCATCATCAACGGAACAAAGTATTCATATGCCGACCAGACTCCCACCGGCACACTTCCCCTAAAACTCTAAGAGGAGCGTTTTTATTTTGATTACTTATAAATTCTTTTCAACTTTTGTAAAGTTTTCCCATATTACAATCAATGGAAAACACTAGTATATGCTTAACACTTATATATTTATACTAATATATTTATACACGCACAATTATTCAATTAATGTACATGTGTGCGCGTGCACACATGATCGGTCACCAATATTGCATATTTATCATCACATTTTCATATTATTTGTTTAATAAACTCTGCTATTTAATTATTTTTTGTCTAATTATTTGCAGTGCCTTTACTAAATGAGATGGAGAGAAAACAAGCCCAAAAGCCGACTGAAATTCAGATTAGATCAAAATAAAGGATGAGAGCAAATGTTCAGCTGAAGATCAGAACAAATCAGAGAGATAACACCAAATTGAAGCTGATTAAATTCGGATTTTTATGAATTCATTTCTATTAGCTAAAGATCAAAACTAATATCGTCAAATCCATAGAGCAAATCGAGAAACCAATTGAACAAACGGACTGATCATCAAACCAGGGACCTGCACCCCTCGGATGTGGCCACCTGGCCACACTCAGGCCACGTTTCCATTGCAATTAAGTGAAATCTGGAAAACGTTCCCCCTATCTTCAGACGCTCTCTCATTTCATTTTTTCTATAGATACCTACAAATTCATATGCCAGAGAGAATGATTCAGCAGAGAGTATAGGATAGGGAGTTTTTTAGTTTGTTACTTAGGATTTTTATTTTTTTATTGTAATTTTCATTTTATTTATGTAACTGAGAGGAGAGGAGATTTCACGGGAGAATGAGAGTGAAGCTTCTACTGAGGGTGATACCGGTGTAAGTAAGTCTTCTTTTCTTTTATTGTTATTTGAATCGAATCGAATGTTACATTTTATTCTTTCTTCTTATTTTTGTTTGCTTCCCTCTAAGTGCTTGTAAATCCAAGTGATTCCTACAGCCTCGAAACTGTCTTTGCCATTGGAAGTGCCATTGATGGCTTATGGTGATGGATAATTGTTCCTTTATTAGTTTAGCTTGCCCTTTAATTTATAGTGTAGATCGAGAATGGGAAGATCTTATAGACCATGCTCTGCTCATCTTCAAAGACAAGGTAAGTCGTCGTGATGGATCCAAGATAAGCATGCGCTGAAAAGCTATGTGTACATTTCTTTTCTATTTCAATTTCATAGTTTAGATCACCTCCATCACCAACTTACAACTCTTTACTATTTTTTTTTCTTTGTTTAAAATCATTTTCATTTTCTCCACATTCTCTTATCTTTTACTTTCTTCTTAACTTAACAATAGATTCTTTTTTCTTTTCTTTACAAGAACAAGAGAAGATCTTTTAACCATTTTAAGTGAGCTAAAAGAGAACTTACAACACGCTTTTATCGCTAGTCCCTCCTTGTGGATCACGATCCATATAACTACTTGCTATCGTGGTAGTATTAAGTACCTTGCACTTTCTATTCTTAAATTCTGAAATTTTGTATCTTTTGTGTAGGTAAGAACCTCAATAAATTTTTGGCGCTGTTACTGGGGAGAGATGGTAAGTAACTCTCCTTTTTATTTACTTTATTGGTTAAATTTCTTCTCTGTTCTTGTGTACAGGAGGGGACATTAAGAAAATCTTTACTGTAGTGGACATATAAGTGATCTTGGACTCTGCTCAAGAAAGCAGAGCCCAGAAGCCGTCAGATTTGCCGCATTCCCACGGCAATCTGAGTGAATTATTAACCTGTATTAATTATAGGTTTGTTGAATTGCAAAGTTTAAATTTCACAGCTATTTATTTTCTTGTTTAACTCAATGTACATACTTTTCTAACCTCAATAGTAAATTGTTGTTTGTAAATACTAAAAAATGTTTAAACTTATATTTAGGCACGTGTCTATTTCGTTATATTTTCTATTTACTGTTGAATAGTGCTAGAACCAAGGTATATGTGCATAGCATTTAGTATAAGGCTTATTCTTGTATGAAATATTGCTTGAATGTTACTTTTTTGCTATATACTTGTACACCACTTAACTGAATTAAGGGCTTGCCCTATAAACAAGATAAGGTGGGGAAGTCATTACCCTCCCTTAGCCCACAAACAATCTCCTCACTCACTAACCCAAGTCTAACTTAAAACTAAGTAGATGTTGGCCTTAGGGACATCTCGGACTCAATAGGAGACTGGCCTAAGGGGGAAGTTGATTAGAATTTGACTCTTGCCAAATCGGTGTCTAAGGTTGGGAACTGATGAGGCGAAACCTCGAAGAACAGTGGCTTGGCATAATTAGGATTGTTGCTTAGGTACGGATACCTTCCACTGATCTTGCCCCTGCCTGGCTGATTAACTTGTGGTCAGATTTTGTAATATACCCCCGTGAACAGTCAACCAGTTAGGAGTCGTCTAGGTCACGACCTCTTTTAACTGAGATATTACCGACCTGACATATCATAACTTTAACCAACCAAGTATGTCGGATTGGTCTTATCTGAATCAATAATATCTTAGTCACAATATTATGAACAAGACTGGAATAATCATCACTACTCCTCACAGAGTCAGTGGGGATACAACTCCCCAGAGTCATATGGTCAGAAACCATACCAACATCCATCTTCATATACTCCTATTCAAGATTCACGTATAGAAGAAAAATCAGATTTGAAAAAGAGTTATGTAGCCTTCCTTGAGTCCGGACATCAAAACCAAAATACAACGAACTTATAAGCCCAGCAAGATTTTCAAACCCAAGATCCTTGCTCCATTTTTGAAGTCCCACCACAAGAATAAGAACCTATGGACTTAGATAGAAGTATGAAAAACTTGATTCAGTTTGAAAATTCTTTTTTCCAATCTCTTAATAGGTTAGAAGCATAAATGAGTCATTTGAGCAACATAATGAAAGATAGGAATGAGGAAACTCTACCTAACACATGTTCAGTCATTCCCAATTTTCCTATCCATATTGATAAGAGCGAATAATCATGGTGTCTTGGAGACTTTAATCAAGAGTCAATTTCATCATGTAAACTTGAACTTGACCAATTCCAAACCTTGAACAAATTGGCAAGCTTTTCATTCAATGAGATTGAACTTGAATGTGAATATGACCCCGATTTTTAGCCTTGTGATTCAGTTCCCATCTTCAAATCTATGTTGACTCTGATATCCTTACCCAATTTAGACCAATTTTATGAGCTAACATTTATTTTCATACCATAGGTCTAGAAATTGAATCACCAATTTTGGATAGCCACATTTCATTGATGGAAAAAGAATGTGAAATTAAATTCTTTGATTTGGACTCAACTCTTGAACCAAAACTGACTCTCGAACCCAAAGTTGATTTTCTCAGTAGTATTGGTTAATGAACTTTTCATTTCGGAGCCCGAATCATCCATTCTACAAAACTACATTCTATTGTTAGACTAAGGTATTGACCATAATGACTCAGTGATGATCTTCCAAAATTGATCATGTAAAGGGAATAAATTTCATGATAGGATCTTGCATGATCCTATTCATATTGGGATTGTAAATATGTAAATAAAAAGGAGGTCAATAAAGGTAGGTTCCGTGAGCCACCATATTATCTTGATTGGGTAGCAACGCTTGGCCTAATCTGACCACCACCAGAACCACCACCTTGAGGTAACATTTTTCTTTCCTTTCTTCTTTTTTATGTATTTATGCATTCATTCATACATTGCGGATAATGCATAAGATAGGTGTGAGGGAGAGTTTTAACCTAACATATGTTTTCTTTTTATTTTAAAAAAATTATTAACATTTTCTTTGCCTTTAAAAACTTTTTGGAAAAGAAACAATATTTTGACCTATTTTTTTGCAAAAGATGGAGTTAATTTTAAGGAATAGGAGAATCATAATTAGGATTTCTTATACTTAGTCAAAATAGATTATTTGTTTGATTTCTAGGGTTAGGAAGAAAATTTGGAAAAGTAATCTCGTCTTGATTTTTTACTTTAATGAAATATGCATACTTTATACACTTACACACTTAAGGTTCAAAAACAAAGATTTATATGCCTTTAAATATATATATATATATATATATATATATATATATATATATATATATCAAACATTTTCTAATTAAGCTGGGTATTTATGTCTCATAAAGCATAAGTATTCACGCCTAAAAGTGATCCATATAATAAACAAAATTCTTAGTTTTGTAGTCTTGTTAGCTCGAGTCCTTAAGTTCTTGGGGTGTTTTCTCACCTAGTGCCCTAAGATTGTTCGGCTTGGGAGTCACCGACTATAGACTCGTTACATGGGCAAATTAGAAAGCCTAATAAAACTATGGAATAGTACTGCCAATATGTGTGTGTGTGTGTGTGTGTGTGTGTGTGTGTGTGTGTGTGTGTTGGCCTAAAGGCCATTTGCCCTTAGTTTTGATGATAACAAACCATATGTAGTTAGGTATTAACAAAAGTGTTTAATTGAGTTTCAGAAAAATATTATATTGCATTTCGGCTCCAATACAAGACTCACACATTTGAAAGCCAAGAAGATATAGATCCCAGAGCCAAGCACACTAGAAGAGCTCAAGGATCAAGCATATCAAGAAGACTATACAAGATTTGTACTTTTGCCATTTTCCATTTTAGTTAGGATTTATAGATATTTGTCAAAACCAAGAGGAAAGAAATTAATAGCTTTTGGGATTGTCACACTCACACATATTTCATAATCCTTAGTGTTTTCTAAACAAAACTCTATTACGTGGTTTCTTACCGAGTTTCAGAAAAACCAAGTTTCAAAAAAACAAATTTTGAAAAACAAGTTTTTGTTTTAGAAAAGATTTTTACCAAAATATAGTTCTAAATTATTTGGTGTTGATCTATGATCACACTCTACTTGCTCAAAGACCTAGAACTCTATTTGTATCTACGTATTAAAAGAAATTTTATTAGAAAAATTTTGATTTTAAATATCTTCAAAAACCTGATCTTTGCCCCTTTCCGGTCGACCGTGCGGTCGACCGCTGATAGAGCAAAACTGCTCTCTCGGTCGACCGTACGGTCGACCGATGTGCACCAATTTGCACGCGTGCACTGCGGTCGACCGACCGGTCGACCGGAAGCAAGAGCAGTGCTCTCTGTTTTTTCAATCGACCGGGCCGGTCAACCGGCAGAGAGTTTAAACTCTCTGTTTGGGATCCACGGTCGACCGTCCGGTCGACCGATTTCCCAACTGTCGAAAATCCGTTGGCGGTCGACCGACAGCAGAGAAATCTGATGAGTTGGCTCCCAACGGGTAGATTCTGTTTTGTCTTTTGTTGGGTCTTCTCCCAACAGATCTATTGGGTTTTCTAACCTCATTTTCATCCCTTATAAATAGGGGAGTATGAAACAACTCAAGAATAAGATTTACAAGCCTCATATCAAGTTTTTTAAAGTTTAGCCTTTGCAAAATGAATTTTCTTGCACCAACTATTTCCAAAGATTTAGTGTTTTTAGCTTGAGCCATTTCCTCTACTACTCTACTTGATATTTAGCATTACACAATCCTAAGTGTTTCATTTTCTTATCTTGGTTGTAGGGTTGTGCTTGTGAGCTACCTTTGTGGTCAAGTGTTGATCACTATTTTCTTCAATTGAGAAGTTGTAGAGGTTGCGGCCTCAAGTAAGCTAGTGAGCTCCAAGTTGGTGTTACGGCACCGTGAGAGAGGACAAGTGTGTCCAAAGAGTTCTAGTGAGAACTTGTAATTGATTGATGATCCGGTGGGATCGCTTATAGTGGAAATCCTTCATTGTTGAAGGCAGGGACGTAGAGCGGTGGCTCGAACCTCGAAACATATTCTTGTATTTGCAATTGTCCACACTGTCTCTAAACTCTACTTTCTTACTCTACTTGCACATATAATTGCTTATTCTTTTGCAAGATCTATTTAATTGTTTGTGCTTATTGCTAATTTGTTTTTAATTCCGTATTATTTGCCATTAAGTATAGCCATCACCTATTCACCCCCTCTAGGTGATTTTCAATTGGTATTAGAGCCTAACCCTAGCTTTTGGTTTAACGATCTTAGGGAGATCCTCTTTATTTGGCTATATTTATTTGTTACATTTTTATTCATTTGTGCACTAAACTTATTTTCATGGCATCACTTGACTTCTCTAGCATCAAGTCCCCACCCAAATTTGATGGGTTGAACTTCCTGATTTGGAAGGTCAAAATAAACCTATTCCTAAAGTCCCTAGGAGTTAGAATTGTCAAGTCCATCACCAAAGAATTTACTGAACCTCACGATGATGAGAGTACATGGTCCGAAGCAACCGCTAAGACTATGAGGCCAATGCTAGAGCCCAATATGCACTTACACAATCTTCAAATGAAGATGATCTTTCTCGTGTGATTGATTGCAAATCTGCTTATAAAGTTTGGAATGTTCTTATTATTATTCATGAGGGGACGTCGCAAGTCAAGAGATCCAAAATTGACTTGGTCCGTTCTCAATATGAGAATTTTTACATGTTTGAAAATGAAAATATAGATGAAATGCTCACTCGTTTCACGAAGATTACTAATGTTTTGTCCTCTTTAGCTGACAAAATTGACAATGACCAAAAATCCGAAAGGTCATTAGAGCTCTTTCCTAATCTTGGGAAGTCAAGGCAACCACACTCAAGGAGCTCAACGATAGGGAGGAGATGGACTTCTCCAGCTTCATCGGTAATCTCAAAACCCATGAGATGGAGATGAAGGTGAGACAAGAAAGGGAGGCTCCAAAGAAGAAAGCAATAGCTTTCAAGGCGACTCCATCCTCCTATAATGAAGAAGAATCATTGGAAGACTACGATGAGGACTTTGCCATGCTCATAAGAAAAGTGGGCAAGATGTTCTACAAGAAAGGTAGACAAAGCAACTTCCAAAGAGGAAGACCTCAAAGTAGACTTGACAAGAAAAGGGAAGAAATGGGTCCGTGCTTCCATTGCAAAAAGATGGGACATCTAATTGTGGATTGCCATCTTTACACGCTACAACCTCTAAGAACTTCCAAAAGAAGAAGAAGGCCATGGTGGCTACATGGGATGATTCAGAGACAAAATCCGAAGAGGAGATCGACACCGCACACATGTGCTTCATGGCACATGGTGATGAAGCTTCCGAGGTAAACCTAGAAAACTCTTTAGAAGATGAGGATTTAACCATGGATGAATTAGCACATTTTTTTGAAGAACTACAAAGTAGATACGAAATTTCCCTTGCTCAAAATAAAAAGTTAAAAAGAAAAATGATTTATTAAAAAATAAATTTGATATTTTTTGAATGAGAAAAATGATTTGTCAAAATCTTTTGAGAAAAGAAAAATAGATTTTGAAAATATAAAACTACTTATAAGGGCAAAAGCCCAATTATTTCTTGTAATAAAATGAATTTTTGGAAATTCAAAAATGCATTGAGGTTTTAGATGCAAATTTGAAAAAGTGTGCATTTGACATGACCAAATTTGCATCTATCTTTCCTAAGGGAAAACCCAAAGGAAACACACTCCTCATGCATCACACACACATGCACACTCACATCAACACAAGCATGCATTCATGTATGAAAAAATATATACTTGTGCACATTGTGGCCGCAAAGTCCATTTGGCAAAATTTTGTTATACAAAATTAAACATGACAAATAAAAATGTTTGGGTTCAAGAAAACACTAACCCCATAGGACCCAAAAGATTTGGGTTCCAAAGGACACGCCAAACTTAATTGATACAGGTGCGTCATCCTCCTCCAAGACTTAGGAGGAAATGGTGCCCGGATGGTGGATGCATCAAGCTTAACGAACAAATCATCACTTGTATTGCTATCAAAGAGGCACCCATTTTGGAGATTGTCGTGCTTTGGTAACTTCTCCACTTAAGATTTTATTTTTATCTAAACTTATACATGCGTAGGATTTGATAGTTTCATTTTGTAACATGCTTTAATTACGTAGACTTGCATTTCCTTATTTTGTTTTGTTTTATTTTGACTCTAGTTGAGATTGTGTATTTGGTTTGCTTTTATTTCTATACTAGCCATGTTTTGTTTGTCCACGTATCAAGATTTCTTTTTAGTTAATAAATGATTCTATAAAAATATTGTCAAAAATGAAAAATTATTTAACCCAATTTAAGCAAATAAATAGAGATAGCAATTGCTTTCCTCAACTCTTATCTATAGGAATGTCGAGGAGAAGTTCAGAACCCTTAAAAGGATATTCGGCTTCAATATCTCAAATTTATTGCTTAATTATTAAAATGATAAAAAATTTGTTAATACTAAAATTAAATAAAATAAAAATGAAAATTTAATTTTATGGGTTTTTCATGCCTAATATAATTTTACCAATGTTTTCATGTTTTACAAGTAAATATATATTAGTCACACATTTCCTTTTTAAAAAAAATTAACATTAAAACAAAAATAATTTTTTTTTACAGTTTTGGGTATTATGGTCGACCGAGTTTGCCTGTCATAGGCCCGGTCGACCGGGCAGTCGACCGAGATAACATGGAATAACAAAAATAAATTTTAACCTGTAGCCGGTCGACCAGGCGGTCAACTGACTGAAACTGAGATTGCTCTCGGTTTGTGCCGGTCGACCAGGCGGTCGACCGGAAGTCGGGTTTGCTGCTGTTTGCCCGGTTTTATAAAATCTCTAAAACCCCAAATTTCTCTCATCTCTCTTCTATCCACCGAATTCTCTTCTTCCCCTCTTCTATTCTTCTCCTCCCATACCCAATCCAACCCAGTTCAACTCCTCCAAACCCAAAATTTCTTCCTTAAAAATTGTTGAAATCATTCTTAGGCTCCAGATCTGCTATTTTTCGGGTATTTCTCTTGGATTTTGAGGTATAAACAAAATTTCTCCTCAATCTCTTAAAATTTCTCTATTATTCTTGTTTATCCATCTTTAATTCGTGTTATTATCATGCTATCATCCTGTTTAATTCTTCATCATGTCAAAAAGGTCCAGATTTGAGAAGGGGAAAACCCCTGAATCATCATCCAACCCTTTTATATCCCAAAATGTATCTCATAGATATACCATAATCCACACTAAAATGTGATCTCTGGTAGGACTGTGGTGCTTAGTGACTTGAGCACCTAAATCTTGCAAACATTTTAGGTTCTAGTTCACTTGAATAATTTGTCACCATGAAAGAACCTGTTTACCCTGAGTTAGTCCACTACTTTTACTCTAACCTATCTTTTCAACAAACCATATCAGGTCTAGGGTCATGGGCAGAGATATAAATATTTCCATTAAAAAATTTGCAAATCTCCTACACCTCTCCTGTGAGGGAGTAGATATTTACAATGTGAATCTTCATGACTTTGCATATCCTGATGGTAAGTCTGCCCACACCGCCTCCATTTTGCTTCACGATGATGAAAACCCCACCTTAGTTAGGAATGAGGAGGTGAAGTATTATACTCTCACCGCCCAAGTCTTGGCTAAGATTATTTTCTATAACCTCCTGCCAAAATCAGGAGAGTCACGCTGGGGGTTCTGCTCCTCTTGTGATCCATTGCCTTCTGAAAGGCATTAGAATTAATATTCCTAAACTCATTATCGATTACATGACATCAGATCATCTTTTGATCCCAAACCGGTACTTGCCCTTTAAGATGCTTATTACTCGTTTGCTGAAGCAACTCTAATTTGATCTCTCCACTAAACGGTCAGTTGAACCGTTAGTTCACATTAACAACACCCTCCTCAAGAGGATGCGTGCTCGGGAGCGTCCTCTTGCTTCTCAACCGCAGCCTACTATTCCTGCTGTTCCTGGATCTTCATCTGCCTCTTCTGCTCCTTTTAATCCCTACCAAGCTTTCTCCACTCAGCTTCGGGAGCACCGCCAGCAGATGTCTGCTGAGATGATCGCTAACTTTCAACGCCTAGAGCAGCGATTGGATAATGATCTCAATCACATCTGTGATTCCATTCGCTACATGCAGACCTGCGTCGGTGACATCTACAACAAGTTTACTTGGCTGGCTCCTCTTACTAGTGGTCGCTCCTAGCCACTTCCTTCCACCGGTCCTCCTTTCACCACATGGGTTCCTCCTTCTGCTGTTCCTGAGCCACCTGCTTCCCCAGAGGACTCAGATTTTTCAGAGCATTGACCCCTTTTGTCGATGACAAAAAGAAGGAGAGTTATTTGATGGAGTTATTATGGGAGTTGGCTTTTATGCTTTTATGTTTTATTTTCTGTATTTGGATTTGAGTATGTAGTTTGTTTCATTGTTTTGTGGACATCATGTGTTGAGTATGTTTGTGTTTGAGTATGTAGTTTGTTTTGTGGACATCATGTGTATTTGGTTTTTGAAGTTGGCATGAACCTCTTGTGCTATATGGACATATTTATTTCTAATGTGGCAGTTATCTTTATTGTCTCTATATGGTATATGTATATGGTTGTGTATTATTTCTTATTCCCTGTTGATCTAATCATCTACCACTTGTTTTCGAGGTTGGAGGTATTTCTGAATGGATGGAGGTAACCATTTGTGCATACATTTTCATATCGTTGTACTCTTGCTATGCATAGATCATTGACATATAATTCTAACTGTTATATCCTTTATATATACTTTTATTATGCATTTAGCTCTTTATATCATATTCTTATATATGCATGTGTTAGGGGGAGCTTCACTTGAAGTCTCTTCCCAAAATATTTGTAATAACTCTATATGTTTTGTCATCATCAAAAAGGGGGAGATTGTTGGCCCAAAGGCCATTTGCCCTCAGTTTTGATGATAACAAACCATATGCAGTTAGGTATTAACAAAAGTGTTTAACTAAGTTTCAGGTAAAATATTATGCTGCATTTCGGCTCCAACACAAGACTCACACATTTGGAAGCCAAGAAGATTTAGATCCCAGAGCCAAGCACACTAGAAGAGCTCAAGAATCAAGCATATCAAGAAGACTTACAAGATTTGTATTTTTACCGTTTTTCATTTTAGTTAGGATTTATAGATATTTGTCAAAACCAAGATGAAAGAAATTAATAGCTTTTGGGATTGTCACACTCACACACATTTCATAATCCTTAGTATTTTCTAAACAAAACTCTATTACCTGGTTTCTTACCGAGTTTCAGAAAAATCAAGTTTCAGAAATTCAGGTTTCGGAAAAACAAGTTTTGAAAAAACCAGTTTTTGTTTTTAGAAAAGAGTTTTACAAAATATAGTTCTAAATTGTTTGGTGTTGATTTATATCACACCCTACTTGCTCAAAGACCTAGAACTCTATTTTATATCTACATATGAAACGAAATTTTATTAGAAAAATTTTGACTTTAAAATTTCTTCAAAAACCTGATCTTTGCCCTTTTCCGGTCGACTGTACGGTCGACCGCTGGCAGAGCAAAATTGCTCTATCAGTCAACCGGGTGGTCGACCGACGTGCACCAATGTGCACGCATGCACCGCGATCAACCGACCGGTCGATTGGAAGCAAGAGCAGTGCTCTCTATTTTTTCCAGTCGACCGGGTCGGTCGACTGGCAGAGAGTTTTATTCTCTGTTTGGGATCCACGGTCGACCGTCCGGTCGACCGCTTTCCCAACGGTCAGAAATCCGACCGTTGGCGGTCGACCGCCTGGTCGACCGACAGCAGAGAAATATGCTGAGTTGCTCCCAATGGGCAGATTTTGTTTTGTCTTTTGTTGGGTCATCTCCCATCGGATCTAGTGGGTTTTCTAACCGCATTTTCATCCCTTATAAATAGGGGGAGTGTGAAACAACTCAAGAATAATATTTACAAGCCTCATATCAAGTTTTTCAAAGTTTAGCCTCTTTGCAAAAAGAATTTTCTTGAGCCAACTATTTCCAAAGCTTTAGTGTTTTTAGCTTGAGCCATTTCCTCTACTTCTCTACTTGATATTTAGTACTACACAAACCCAAGTGTTTCATTTCCTCATCTTGGTTGTAGGGTTGTACTTGTGAGCTTCCTTTATAGTCAAGTGTTGATCTTCTTTTTCTTCAATTGAGAAGTTGTAGAGGTTGCGGCCTCGAGCGAGCTAGTGAGCTCCAAGTTGGTGTTGCGGTACCGTGAGAGAGGACAAGTATGTCTGAAGAGTTATAATGAGAACTTGTAATTGATTGACGATCCGGTGGGATCGCTCATAGTGAAAATCCTTCATCGTATTGAAGGCGGGGACGTAGAGCGGTGGCTCGAACCTCAAAACATATTCTTGTGTTTGCGATTGTCCACACTCTCTCTAAACTCTACTCTCTTACTCTACTTGCACTTATAATTGCTTATTCTTTTGCAAGATCTATTTAATTATTTGTGCTTATTGCTAATTTGTTTTTAATTCCACATTATTTGCCATTAAGTATAGCCATCACATATTCACCCCCTTCTAGGAGATTTTCAATATATATGTATATATATATATATATATACATATATATATACTCACACACACACACACACACACACACACACACACACACACACACACACACACACATATATACATATACATATATATATATATATATATATATATATACATATATATATATATATATATATATATATACATATATATATATATATACATATATATATACATATACATATATATGTGTGTGTGTGTGTGTGTGTGTGTGTGTGTGTGTGTGTGTGTGTGTGTAAAGCATAAGAGTTAGAGTTAAAGAACCCCATGTTGAAATTTCACGGTCACAAAGGTGCATATAATTTAGGGTAAAGAAATAAACTCGATGAGAGATACAGTTTGACTCATTACCTTGATTAATAACAAGTTTTTGAATAGAGACTAAGTTTAGCAATGAAATTTCAATTTTCGTATAACTTATAGATTACTTGAACTCTTACAATCATACTTCAAATATTTTCTCTCTTTTTCAAAATGCTTTTCAAAAATATTAACGCTTTATTTCTCTTTCTTTATGGATTATGTGGGGGTAATCCACTGAAAATTCTCACGAGACAAAACTTGTCCTCTCGGGGTAACCTAGAGGTTTAACGATTTGTTGCACATACTAAGTACCATCATATTTCTTACGAAAGTGAGTTACACTAGGTTAACTCTGTTTTATGTTTCATTTGTTTTGCTCGAGAACGAGCAAAAGATAGGTTTGGGGATGTGATCGTCACCAACATTGCATATTTATCGTCACATTTTCATATTATTTGTTTAATAAACTCTGCTATTTAATTATCTTTCTGTCTAATTATTTGCAGGCCTTTACTAAATTAGATGGAGAGAAAACAAGCCCAAAAGCCCACTAAAATTCAGATTAAATTAAAATCAAGAATGAGGGCAAATATTCAGCTGAAGATCAGAACAAATCAGAGAGATAACATAAATAGAAACCGGTTGAATTTAGATTTTTATGAATACATTTAGATTAGCTAAAGATCACCACTGATATGTTAAATCCATAAGGCAAATCAAGAAACCAGTTGAACAAATGAACAGATCATCAAAGTTGGGACCTGCACCCCCGAGTGTGGCCACCTGGCCACACCCAGGCCACGAAACGAGGCCCAAGCCATGTTTCGCTGCAGTTAAGTTAATCTGGGGGAGCGTTTGCCCGTTGTATTTTTGCTATAAATACCTGCAAATTCACATGCCAGAGAGAACGATTCAGCATAGAGTATAGGCTAGGTTGTCCTTTATTTTGTAACTTATTATTTTTAATCTTTTATGTAATTTTTATTTTATTTATGTAACTGAGAGGAGAGGAGAGTTTTATGGGAGAATAAGAGTGAAGCTTGTACTGAGGGTGACACCGGTGTAAGTAAGTCTTTTTTCTTTTATTATTATTTGAATTGAATCAAAGTTACATTTTCTTCTTTACTTTTTTTTGTTTGCTTCTGTCTAAGTGCTTGTAAATCCAAGTTATTCCTACAGTCTTGAAACTGCCTTTGCATAGCAAGTGCCATTGGTGGCAAATGGTGATGAATAACTGTTTCTTTATTAGTTTAGCTTGCCCTTAATTCATAGTGTAGATCAGGAATGGCAAAGATCCTATAGACCATGCTCTACTCGTCTTCAAAGACAAGGTAAGTCATCGCGACGGATCTAAGGTAAGCAAGTGTTGAAGAGGTAAATAAATGTTTCTTTTCTATTTCAATTTCTTAGTTTAGATTACCTCCATCACCAACTCTCAACTCTTTACTATTTTTATTTTTTTGTATAAACTTATTTTCATTTTCTCTACCTTCTTTTATCTTCCATTTTTTTCTTAATTTAATAATAGATTATTTTTTCTTTTTATTACAAGAACAAGAGAAGATCTTTTAACCATTTTAAGTGAACTAAAAGAGAACTTACAACACGCTTCCATCGCTAGTCCTCCTTGTGGATCACGACCTGCATAGCCACTTGCTATCGCTATAGTATTGAGTATCTTGTACTTTTTATTCTTAAATTCAGAAATTCTATATGTTTTGTGCAGGTAAGAACCTCAATTAACACACATACGTATCATAATTATTTACCTTACTCATAAAACACGTGTTCATTCAATTATGTATGCATGTCTATATTCTTGTATTTGTGTGCTAGTGGACTAATCTCATTAAAATCATCATTCTTAGATAGATTATTTATAATAATTATCCCCAATTGTCTGTTAACCAAGCAATTAAGCGTATAAGCATGATTATAGAAAATGTGTGTTTTACCACTTTTATTTCAGTTTGAAACTTTTGAGGGTTTGTAACATTGCTCCATATAAGTTTAGTATCTTCTCTAAGTGGCTTTCATCCCTTTCTCAATTATTTGAATTTCTTCCATGGTCTTTTAAATTATTTTTGGACTAATTATTCCCACGTCTACCAGATTAATGATTTATACCTTTGATCATATACAATTTTAAATGGAGGTATACAAGAGTAGACTGATAACGGGTATATAAACAAATTCTATCACTGGTAGGTACTTATTCTAATTTCTTTCAAAATTCCAGTATATGTGTCTCCCACGTGTATTATTAATATTTGGATAGTTTCCTTTAGTTATCTGTCTGTTTGAGAATGTATTGTTATACTTGGTTGTAGTTTAATACTCATTGGTTTAATTATTGAAAATTTCAGTGCCGATATACCTCTGTCTGTCCCTAAAATTTACTTCTTTATTAACTTCTCAAATCATAAAAATTCATTTATTCCACCGGCAATACATTGCCGGTTAATATGGTTTGAATCTCAATATTGATCTCAACATTAGATTTTCTATCATAGTTTTCCATGATAATAAAGTTTCAATTTATGGTTCACTTCCAGTTACAGTATTAATTTATCATCCCACAATATCCCATTATTTACTAATCTTGTCGGTAACCATCAGTTCTATCAACCATTGTTACTTCAATTTACGTATTTAGGAAATTATGTTCAGTATCCACTTACATGATCAATTCTGTTTACACAAAAATTGTTCACCATGACAAGGGTAGTTAATTTAACAAGTCTATATACACACATTAATTGTAGTGTTGAATTGAATTAGAGAACTTTACTCAAAACTTAGTGTTTGTTACTTCCTCTTGTCATCAGCTGGGTCAGCCAGATTTCTCATTTATCCTTATATTATATGAATGCTGCAATAATTTCATTAATGTTTCTTCATTGTAAAATTTCAATTGTCATGGTATTGCAGAGTACCAATCTAAGTTCAATTGTCAATAGTTGATTGTGATTATCCAAAAGAGAAAAAGATTTCTTATTTAGATGTAACACTTTAAATAATTGTAATACTTTAAAATTTTAACAAGTGTCTATTTTATTTATACAACTATTATATATACAAGATTTCACGAAATATAAATCAGTCCATTTACTTCACATACAAAAGATTCTACTACTTGATTGAGTTCAGATCTGCGCACAGAAAATACAGAATTTCAAGAATACAGAATAAAAGTGTAAGTGTTCAATGCTACCGCTATAATGAGTGGCTACACGGGTAGTGATCCATAAAGAGGGACTAGGCGATGGAAGCTTTTTTTATAAGTTCTCTTTAGTTTAAAAAAAGGGTTAAAGTTCTTCTTTCAGTTCTTTAAAAGAAAAGGAAATGAATTATAATAAATTGTTAAGAAAGTGATAGATTGAGAAAGTAGAGAAAAATAGAATATAATTTTGTACAAAGAAAGTGAAAAATAATGAACAGAGTTGAGAGATGGTGATGTCGGTGATCTAAACTAAAAATTAAAAGAAAGAAAGTTAAACCCTAAAAACTACTTACCTCTTAAGCGCCTGCTTACCTTTGACCCGTATCAACGATGTACCTTTATTTGAAGGCGAGCGAAGTATGACAAATAAGATCTTCCCCCATTCTCGATTTACACTATGAAATGAAGGGGCAAACTATCCTACCATAAGAATGGCTATCCATCACCATAAGCCATCAACGGTGCTTGCAAGGGCAAAGCAACTTCAAGGCTATCGAAGTCATTTGGATTCACAAACACAGAAGAGAGAAGCAAACAAAAACAAGAGTAAAAAAAACTTCGATTTGATTCAAATAACAATAAAAGAAAAGACTTACTTATACTAGTGACACCCTCAGTACAAGCTTTGTTCTAATTCCTCTATGAAACTCTAATCTTCTCTCAGTTACATAAATAAAATAAAAGTTATATAAAAGAAAAAAAATCTAAGTTATAAACTACAGAATAGCCTAATTTCTACTCTCTGCTTGATCGCCCTTCTGCCTCCGATGTGTGGGGTATTTATAGGATAGAAATGGATAAGGAAATGAGTCGAAAGATAGGAAGAGCTGACTATTTCAGAATTTGAATCCTCCCCTTATCTCCAAACTTGATTTGATGGGGATATTCAATTCTGATCTATAACTTGTTGGCGTGTTGATTGCTGAATATAACTAATCAAATGATAGAATTAAAAATAGTGATCAACGTAAGAGTTATAGCCTTGAGGTGTTCTTTCTAGATCATCTTTAATCATTAGATTTGAGTTTCAGTAGCGGAGGTTATGATTCAAATACTAAAATATATCCAGTTTGAATCCGAGTTTAAATTACTTCATCTCATCCATTGATCTTCTCTCTATCCATTTATCCCTTTAGATTTTTAATTTCAACTTTAGATCTGACGATCTATCTCTTTATCCTCAGTGAAACTGGTAGGGTCTTCTTCTAATCCATTTTTTTTGAATTTGAATGATATTATCTCATCTGATATAGTCAGTCTTCAGATAAGATGGCATTTAGAATCTCTGAATTTGAATCGATTCCCTTTCTTTTGAACTTTTAGATTTAATTAGATAAATCTATCTATCTCTTTTTTTCTTCCTTAATTACCCTACACGCCATTAAACATGAAAATACATCAACACCAGAGTTTTATTTAAATAAAATGCAAAAATATGATAAATATGATATGAAAACATGCAACGCGCGTGTGTAATCACACCCCCACATCTAGCTTTTGCTCGTCCTCGAGCAAAACATCAAAACTAAACCTAAGAATTTATTAGACTACTTTTGCAGGTTACGTGATTGCACTGAGTATGTGCAACAAGCCGTTAAACCTCTAGATTACTCCTAGAGGATAAGTTTTTTCTCGCGAGGGTTTTCAGTGAATTGCACCCACAAAATCCATAAAAAAAATAAAGTGTTAGTATTATTGAAAAGCATTTTGAAAAACAGAGAAAATATTTGAAGTTTTATTGTAAGAGTTTAAGTAATTTATAAGTTATAGGAAAATCAAATTTTTCATTCCTAAACTTAGTCTCTATTCAAAAACTTGTTATCAATTAAGGTAAGAAGTCAAACTATATTTCTCATCTAGTCTATTACTTTACCCTAATTCATATACACCTTCATGACCGTGAAATTTTGACTAAGGGTTCTTTCACTCTAATTTTTATGCCTTATTTATTTATTTATTTATTTATATTTTTTGTGTTATTATTTGTTAGTTCTATTAGGCTTTCTAATCTACCCATGTAATGAGCGTTTAATCGGTGACTCTCAAACCAAACGGTCTTAGAGTACCGGATGAGAAAACACCACAAGGACTTAAGTACTCGAGCAAACAAGGCCATGAAACTAAGAATTTTATTATATGGACCACTTTAGGCGTAAATACTTATACTTTATGAGGCACAAATACCCAGCTTAATCAGAGAAATTTTGATGTAAATACATATATATTTTTTTACATAAGGCATAAGAATCTTTGTTTTTGAACCCTGAGTGTGTAAGTATATAAAGCATGCATATTTCATCAAGGTAAAAATCAAGACTAAATTATTTTTCTTAATTTTCTTCCTAATTCTAGAAATCAGACAAATAATCCTATTTTGACCAAGTATAAGAAATCCTTTTTATGATTCTTTTATTCCTTAAAATTGACTTAATTTCTTAAGAAAAATATGTCAAAATATTGCTCTCTTTTCAAAAAGCTTTTTTTTAAGATAGGAAAATGTTAATTTTTTATTTAAATAAAAAAACCTACGTTATGTTAGAACCCTCCCCCACACCTATCTCATGCATTGTCCTCAATGTATGAATGAATGCATAGATGCATGTAAAAGAAGAAAGAAAAATGTTACCTTAAGGTGGTGGTTCCGGTGGTGGTCAGATTGGGTCAAGCGTTGCTACTCAATCAAAATAATGTGGTGGTTCACGGAACCACCTTTATTGACTTCTTTTCTATGTATATAATTACAATCCCCAATATGAATAGAATCATGAAATATCCTATCATGAAACTTATTCTCTTTACATGACCAGTCATGAAAAATTATCATTGAGTCATTATGGTTAATACCTATGTCCAACAAAAGAATGTGACTTGGTGGAATATTGACTTGGGTTCAAGAGTAATGGGTTCAGGAACCATTACTAACTCAAAAAATAAACTTTGGGTTCGAGAGTCAATTTTGGTTCAAGAGTTGAGTCCAAATCAAAGAATTGAAACTCACATTCTTCTCCCGTCAATGGAATGTGACTATCTAAATTTGGTGATTCAATTTCTTGATCTATGGGTATGGGAATAAATGTTGGCTCCAGAAATTGGTTCAAATTGGGTAATGATACCGGAGTTAACATAAAGTCAAAAATGGAAATTGAATCACAATGTTGGGGATCAGGGTCACATTCACATTCAAGTTCAATCTCATTAATGAAAAACTTGCCAATTTGTTCAGGGTTTGAAATTGGTCGAGTTCAAGTTTGTGTGATAAAGTTGAATCTTGGTCAAAGTCTTCAAGATATCATGATTCTTAATTTTCATTAATATGGCTAAAAGTGTCGGGAAAGTCAAAGATTAGGTAGGGAGAGTTTTCTTATTCCTATGCATGTTTTTCAATTTACTAAGTCTTGCTTCTATCATATCGAGTGGATTACTTTAGAATTGAATCATGGATTCTATACTCTTTTCTAAGTCGGTATGTTCTTTTTGTTGTGGGACTTAAAAAATCGAGTAAGGATCTTGTATTTGAAAATTTTTATGAGATTTTGAGACTTCTAGATTTTGAATTTGTCGCTCAAGCTCTTCTAAGACTTCCATCATCTTTCCCAGTCAATTGGTTGTTCGAGAAAAATGGTATATGAAGCTAGATGCTGGTAAGGTTTTTGACCATATGACTCGGGGGAGTTGTATCCCCACTGACTCTGTGAAGAGTGGTGATGATTATTCCAGTCTTATTCATAGTATTAGGACTGGGACACATATTGATTCATATAAGACCAATCCGACATACTTAGTTGGTTAGAGTTATGAAATGTCGGGTTGGTAATATTCGAGTCAAAAGATGTCGCAGTGAAGTATAAATTACTATATGCATTGGAATAATTATAATTGTAATCTATATCACAAAGATGTCAAAAAAAAATAAAAACAAGTAAACGAACAAACAAAACTCTAACCTAAGTTAGGGTAGACCTTAGATCTAGACGACTCTAACTAGTTAGACTGTCCACGGGGGTATATTGCAGAATTTGACCACAAGTTAATCGGCTAGATAGGGGCAAGACTATGGGAGGTATTCATAGCTAAGTAATGGGCCTAATTATGCCAAGCCACTGTTCTTTGAGGTTTCGTTTCTCAATCCCAATCTTAGACACCGATTTAGTAAGAGTCAAATTCTAATCAACTTCCCGCTTAAGTCAGTCTCCTATTGAGTCCGAGATGTCCCTAGGGCCAATGTCTATTCAATTTTAAGTTAAGCTTGGATTAATGAATAGGGAGATTGTTTGTGGGTTAAGGGAGGGCAATGACTTCCCCACCTTATCTTGTTTAAATATGTTCCCTTAATCGTATTCGTGCAAATGTACAAATATATGGCAAAAAGTAATACTCAAGCAATATCTCATATAAGAATTAACCTTATACTAAATATTATGCACAATACCTTGGCTCTAGCACTCTTCAACAGTAAACAGAAACTGTAACGAAATAGACACGTGCCTAAATGCAAAGTCTAAACTGTTTTTATCATTTATAATCAACTTTTTACGGTTGAATTAGAAATGTATGTACAGTGAGTCAAACAAGAAAATAAATAGTTATAGATATTTAAACTTTACAATTCAGCCAACCTGTAAAAAATACAGGTTAGTAGTTCACTCAGATTGTCACAGGAATGCAGTAAATCTGAGAGCTTCTGGGCTCTGCTTTCTTGAGCAAAGTCTAGGGCCACTTATATATCCACTGCAGTAAAAATTTTCTTATTGTTAAACCTGTACACCAAGAATAGAGAAGAAAGTTAATCAATAAAGTAAACAAAAAAAGTTACTTACTGTCCCTCCCCAGCAACAGCGCCAAAATTTTGATTGAGTTGAAACCTGCACGCAGAAAATATAGAATTTCAG
Organism: Agave tequilana; assembly: GCA_038442645.1. Taxonomy (NCBI): domain Eukaryota; kingdom Viridiplantae; phylum Streptophyta; class Magnoliopsida; order Asparagales; family Asparagaceae; genus Agave; species Agave tequilana. The sequence goes on along the minus strand of JAVJIF010012152.1, from coordinate 74,500 downwards.
GAATACAAAACAAAAGTGCAAGTGCTCAATGCTACCGCTATAGCGAGTGACTATGTGGGTCATGATCCATAAGGAGAGACTAGCGATGGAAGCTTTTTTATAAGTTCTCTTTACTTCACAAAAAATGGTTAAAGTTCTTCTTTCAGTTCTTTTAAAAAAAAAGAAAATGAGTTATGTTAAATTGTTAAGAAAGTGATAGATTGAGAAGGTGAAGAAAAATAGAAAATGATTTTGTACAAAGAAAGTGAAAAATAATGAATAGAGTTGAGAGATGGTAATGTTGGTGATCTAAACTAAAAATTAAAAGAAAGAAAGTTAAATCCTAAAAATACTTACTTATTTCTTCGGCGCCTATTTACCTTTGACCCGTATCGATGATGTACCTTTGTTTGAAGGCGAGCAAAGTATGACAAATAGGATCTTCCTCATTCTCAATTTACACTATGAAATGAAGGGGCAAGCTATACTACTATAGGAATGGCTATCCATCACCATAAGCCATCAATAATGCTTGCAAGGGTAAGGTAACTTCGAGGCTATCGGAGTCATTTGGATTCACAAACAGAGAAGAGGGAAGCAAACAAAAACAAAAGTAAAGAAGAAAAAACTTCGATTTGATTCAAATAATAATGAAAGAAAAGACTTACTTGCACGGTGTCACCTTTAGTACAAGATTTGCTCTCATTCCTCCATGAAACTCTCCTTTCCTTTCAATTACATAAATAAAATAAAAATTACATAGAAGAAACAAAAAACCAAAGTTACAAACTACAGAGTAGCCTAACTTCTACTTTCTGCCCGATTGCCCCTCTGCCTCTGATGTGTGGGTTATTTATAGGATAGAAATGGATAAGGAAACGCGTCAACAGATAGGAAGAGCTGGCTATTTCTGAATTTAAATCCTCCCCTTATCTTCAAACTTTATTTGATGTGGATATTTAATTCTGATTTACAGCTTATTAGCGCGTTGATTGCTGAATATAACTTAACAAATGATAGAATTAGAAATAATGATCAACGTAAGAGTTGTAGCCCTTTAAGTCTTCTTTCTGGATCATCTTGAATTATCAGATTTAAGTTTCAGTAGCAAAGGTTATGATTCAAATATAAAATGTATTCAGTCTGAATCTGAGTCTATATTGCTTCATCTCATCCATTAATCTTCTCTCTATCTATTATCCTTTTAGATTTTTAATTTCAGCTTTAGATCAGACGATCTATCTCTTTATCCTTAGTGAATATGATAGGATCTTCTTCTAATCCATTTTTTTTAATTTGAATGATATTATCTCATTTGATATACCCGGTCTTCAGATAATATGGTATTTAGAACTCTAGATTTCAATCAATCTTCTTTCTTTTGAACTTTTAGATTTAATTGGATAAATCTATCTATCTTTTTTTCCTTACTTAATTACTCTTCACGTTATTAAATATGAAATATTAATAGCAGAGTTTTATTTAAATAAAAATGCAGAAATGTGACATATATGATATAAAAACATGCAACGCACGTGTGTGATCACTACTATATATACAAAATTTCTTCATCAAAATATCGTTCATTACATTGGCACTCAATATACTGGTGAACCCAGAAATATATATTCTACACATCGATTATCCCATCGTACTCTATAGGTATCTGTGATTCTATATTCGTATATCCCCATACTCTCTCATCTATTTAATAATAAAAATTATATCTTATATTCGAAACCTTTCTCATATACCCTACAACATTAAATGTAGAGATTATTTAAGATAACATATTTCTTATTTTCTTTCATCTGAATTTTTATTATTTAACAATTAGAACAAGGCTCTTCCATCCTGATTTAATCATGATTTGACTGACATTTCAACCACTCTCTTATTCTAGTGTCTCATACCAGAGGTAGCCCACAGTTTGAGCCCACACTACCAGCAGAACTCATTCAATCAAGGCATGCAGGAATACCTTTATTCGAACGTAAGAGATAATCAAATATCACGCTTTTCGAGATTAATCATACACGTTAAAACACACTACCCGTTTAGAACTATATATACACAATCATATAATAATGTAAATAATGCACACATACATATATAACAATTAATCATATTTTTGAAACAACTATTATAGATTACATCCCTAGGCTTATAGTTCCTTTGGTCTATACCTAAGCTCTACTCCTTATTCTTAAGCCTGACTCTGATACCAACTGTAACGGGCCTATTTTTAATCACCGGATTATCTTAAATATCTCTATAATTATCAATACTTACTGAATCATAAAGTGTTATATATAATCAATCCAAAAATCACTGATAATTTCAGCAGCATTTAATTTATAATATGGAATCTGCCCTGATGCATCATAAACAATTTCAGCTATAAATCAAAATTTCGGCTTGACATCACCTACTTATAAATTTTTAAGCTTTGATTATGTGAATTCAACTCATTATTTAATATCAATAATAAAATATGATTACTCGAGAGTACACACCTCGGTATTAGATTCTAACACAAAACCAACTCAAATCTTTATCCAGATACTACTAGAACTCAGGTCAATAAATATATATCCTAACCAATTTGTGCAATATCAACTATTTATGCTACTCAATAATATCGACTAAAAAAATGTACATATAAACAAAACAATCAAATATAATCAATCGCTTAATGGACCCACAAGAGAGTTACTCCAAGTCTTTCTAGTGTTACACACTTGTCTTAAGCTAATTTTTACTTAGAATACACCTGAAAGACATTAAATTTAGAAGGGGGTGAGCTTATAGCTCATTGAGCGAAATTAAATCTAAATTTATAATTTAACATGATATCAGCATTGTGCAGTATACATGATGTAAGAAATACGTGATCATTTGTTTACATTGGAAGTGAACATGAATGTCTCAATTAGATTGTCTAATTACATTAAACTGTTGTTCAATAATATCAGTGTATGTATAAGCAACAAGTGTTGGGGTTTTTATTACAATTCAGAAATTCATATTTTGATGTCATGTCAATAGTTATCTATGCTTTTATTAGTGTATTATGAGTTTTTCGATATCCACCATACTACGCACGGATAACACCTCTAATACACATTTGGTGTATACACACATATATCACATGTACATATTCATTCATACCCACTAGTTTGTCATCCTTCCCCGTCTTCTTTTTATCCGGTCCCTTCTTTCATTATTTAAAATAATATTTCTCCATCTTCTTCCTCCTCCGATCTCTTCCTCCATAAGTGTGTGTGTGTGTGTGTGTGTGTATAACAATATTTCATTGTCTTCCCTCTCCTCAAGTTCTATATCCGGTCCTTTCCTCCATATACATCAATATAGCATATACATACCAATAGTTCTACCAAGAACCTTTAATCAACCAAATTATCAATATTATCAAACTATTAATTAACAATAAAAGTTTAATCAAGTAATGATTTTTATTTTTCTACTATTAGTACTATCAATTATCAACTACACACGTTATATAATATTCCCCTTTCATTATACCCAAATTGATAATTAAAATGGTAAATAATAAATATAAAAATATTACTTAAATTGTTAAAGCCGTGGCTTTAACATAAGTTCCCCTATACCAAATCCTAATACTCAAACCATGATGCCAAATTGGCGTATAATTATAAGAGTGATCCAATGCAATTGAACTAAAGTAAAATCCGATTTCAAATTTTAATTTTCAACCGAAGATCTTATAAGATCCGTATTGATTCGCAAAACAACCTAATCTATTAGTTGCAAAGTAAAAATAATCAGAATTTAAATCCTAATCTAATAATTAAACCCCATCTCATTGTTCATCATCCCTAAAGAAAGAAAAGAAAAAAAAGAATTAAAACCCAAAAACTCCTTCACATAAATCTCTTCTTCCTCTCATTTCTCTCATTTTCCCTTCTCAAACTCAATCTATGTGAGGCGCAGGCTTGTTGGACGTGAGGAGGATCAATTCAGACTGAAGGGAAGCAATTCAGATGAGTGTATTTTAATTTATATGATTTTTTATTTGGGCATTTCAGCGAACACCTTGAGCACGTTAGATTATTTTATTATCAAAACTCTACTCTAAAAACCAAATAAAAATATGTAAGAACACCCAAGAAGTGCCTCTTAATTAGCATTGTTTTATTTGATTTTTATAGTTTTTATTATAAAAAAGAAAAATTAAATTCAATAGAAATTAGAAAAAGTTATTGTAGCAGCATTGTAGTAAGCGCAGACCTGACACTATAGCAGTCCAGACCTATTACTGTAGCAAACATGCCCATTAAGGATTTTCAATATTTTGAGACTTATTTAAATTCAGAAAAATTGAAAATAAATCCAACAAATTCCAAAAAAATTGTGTAAAATAACAAAGTGAATTTAAACCCTGTAAAACTATTTTGGCAGTGAAATAAATTAAAATGATATAAATTTATGATATTATATATAACAATTACCTAAATTAAACTAAATTGATTTAAGACTTTTGAACTTGACTATATAACTCAATATCTGATTCAGTGGAAACACAGGTGAGTGCTTTTATTTTTTAAATAAATTATAATCTATTTTGATAAAATTGAGTACAATTGTCAATTATTTAATTAATGTTTAGCTATTCAAATTTATTAGTTAATTTTTTCATTAGAATTGCAAATCATGATGTAGTTTATGCAAATGACTATGTGGTTTTACTCTAAAATTGTTCAGTTGTGACTAAATAAAATTGTATGAATAGATTTTTAAATAAATAATTATTGATTTTTAAAAACTGAATTAGTAAGTGTTTACTCTTAAGAAAATACTTAAAAATAATTATAAGTAATGAATACTTTTCGAAATGTTGTATTTTAAATTATGAATATTTATGCATTTTATTAATTATTTAATTTTGACATAGTATATCCGTTTGTGATGCCCAATTATACTTCATATATTTATTTTACATGTTTCATATAAGTAAATCTAAATTCAAAATAATTATAATGTTTGGAATTATTAAAATAGACACTTCTTAGAAATAATTAAGAATAAAAGTAAACAATGAAGATTTTCTTGTAAAATTATATTTTAAACTCAGAATATTATAGTGAGTATTCTTTTTATTAAATCTATTTAAACAAATCATATTATTGTGTTTAATAAATCATCTTAATTATAAAGTTAAAATAAAGACTATATCTTTCAAATAAATTATGCAAATGATTAAGACTTAGTGTTTATTCTGTATTTTTAAATAATTTATATTTTATTATACATAAACATATCTTGAAAAGTTATTCATTAAATGTTTCATTATAAAGTCACTTAATTAATTTTTCTAACATCTAAAAAATTATTATTTCTAAATTTAATTTATTGCATGATAATAATATATGTGTTGTTCTTGCATATGACTATTACAATATTTTAAATAAATATTTATTAACTTCTGAAAAATAAATAAGTTTCAATCAGTAAATTTCTAGAATTATGGTGATTACCAAATTCATTATAATTAAGATTAAATCGATTAATTTGTATTTTCCCTTAATTATCTAAACTCTACTTGCATGAAACCAATATGATTATTACTAAAAATAATTATTAATTTTTAGAAATTGAATGAGTTGAATAATTGATACTTGAATATTTTGATAATATTTTAAAGTGATGATAAGTTGAATTATTGATACTTGAAAAATACTGAATTAATATGTTATGATAAACACCTAAATGTACTCAGGATCTGATATATGATATTATAACAGTTTAATCTCATTATTCTTCAAGTAACGTATTATATGTCACTGTAATACTTGGGATATGTTGAGTGATGTTGTATTATATTATCTCTTTATTACTGTATTATTCATGCTATTTTTCTTATCTAGTACATCTTCATGATAGTATCATAGTATGATCATATTATGTATGCATGTGCACCATTCTCCCATTTTTATATACTCATTGGGAGTTATGACTCCCTGAATTTTCACATTCAGGTATATGCATATTTTTTTTACTGAGCAAGTATCTTAGGAGATATCTGAGGAGTATGAATTCTCTTTTGCTCTATCACTGATTCTTTGGTACAGTTTATGTCTTCCTTTTATCCTGTTGATTTTTATTGTTTCTTTAGAGTTTAGACTCCATATTTATTCTATTGATTTATTTGTAAAATAATTCTATCATTGTATAAGAATTATATGTTGTATTACAGTTACTTTATTGCCTTTATAGTTGATTTATATAACTTATTTAGGTCACTTTAGGCTTAGCGTGTATACATGGGATATTTACCTAACGTATATACGTTATCGACTTTCGTCGCTTCTCTGCTCCAGCGTATTTTAGGAAGCGAGGTGACACGTTATTAGTTAACTATAATTCAGCTCACAACCAATATTCATCATTAAAATTAATTAGTTGTATTTTCATTCATTTCATTATTTTATTTTTGTTAGATAATTAACTCATAATCACATTTGAAAATAGTTAATATATTGTATTAACAATTAAATAATTATGTGAGGAACTTCACCCACTTTTTATTCGAACATATCCCTGAACATCTGATTCAGCTATCAACATCTCAGATACATAGTTTTATCTTCATGAATACAACGACTTTGGAATCATATGAATCTGACTCCGGATGAACAAGGTATCGGTCGAAATTCAATGAAATATAAAACGGAGTTATGTTGGCCCAAGGATATAATCACTCTTTATTTTGATGATTCGAAAGCTCATGTAGTTTAGTGTTATTGATCAAATTTCAGTGATTTTAAGTATATAGATTTCAAGAGTTATATGTTTAGCTCCAACCATTTATGGAGATATTGAAGCATTTAAGTATTGGATTCAAACTTAAGAAGTCAAATTTGGAGAAGTCCACTTGAAGATTTTGAAGATTGTGTCATTCTTAAAGTATTGTAAGATATTAGTTTTTAAATTTAGAGTAGTAGGTTGATGCTCAAGAAATTACACACTCGCAAAAAAAAAATTCGAATCATTTTTGTGATTTTTAGAATATTTTCTAGCGTCATATATTTATATTTTATGTTTTAAAATTTATTTTATATACATATACAAATGTTTTTCATATTATACTACGTATTAATTTTACAAAAGTTTTAGTAAATATATAAAATTTTTAAGTATTTATCAAAAGATTTTTAAATAATTGAAATATCTGTTTTTGGGCTTTGGTCAGTCAACCGGACATGCACAAAAGTACGCAAGAGTTTTTAGCTCTGAGCCCGGTCGACTGCTGGTTTAGCCCAATTTGAGCCGGCCCAGGTTGGTGATCGCGTGGTCGACAATTAGCTTTGAGTTCAACAGAACTCATTCGGGCTGGTTGACCGCCCGGTCGACCGCTGGCTCTAAGCTCAACTTTGAGCTCAGAATGCTGCTCTGGCAGGTTGATTGACAACAAAGGCTATTTTATTTAGCCTTTGCCAGTCGACCGCCAGGTAGTCAAACCTGCCAGTTTTGCTTCTTAAATGCTATTTTCTCCTCTAATCAAATCCAGTTTTATTTTTAACAATTATTTTCTTGCTTTTAATAGTGTTTAACATGTTTCAATTACGGAGATAACTGAGTAATGATCATTATCCTTCTCCTATAAATAGAAGTGATTAAAGATGGTTTTACACATCAAGTTTTGCAAAATTTTCAAGCTTATTATTCTAAATCTCTTGTGAAAAAGTTTATTGTGCTATTATATCCAATTTCTCTCCCACACTTCTTGAGTTTTCAATTCTCTACTCTGAGCCATAGGAAAGGTGTAATTGTGAGTGTTTGTGATCTTGTGAAGGTCACCAAGAGTTGTAAATGTTTGTTTTTTGAGAGTTCCTCTTGAAAGGAGGGTTGTAAATTGGAGTTGCGGCTGCAAATCTTGCGGGATTAAGTTCAGTTGTAATCAAATTGATTATAGTATATTTCTTCATTGCAGTGAAGTCGGGGATGTAGAGCAAGTAGCTCGAACCTCGATACAACTTCTCATGTTTGGTTTGGCTTTCGTTTGATATCTCTAACTCTCTTGTATTAATTGTATTATTATAATTGTTGCTTTTTCTTACTTAAGATTATTTATTTATTTGTACACTTTTTAATCAAGAGAGCAATTGTGCATCTTAACTCTTACTTTAAGAGAAATCTTGAGAAGAAGTTCAGAGCCCTTCACGAGATAAACTTCATTTCTTTATTATTATTTTGGTTAAGTTTTAGTAGATTATAATTGTTTATATTTCATCATTAGATTAGCATATCACCGATTCACCCCATCTAGGTGATTTCAATTGGTATTAGAGCTTGTACTCTTCCTTTTAAGGTTTCACCACCTAAGAGTGATCCTTATTATTTTGCTAATTACCATATTTACTACAGAAGCTCATGACTGATAATGTCAAAACTCTCACTCAAGTTTAATGGACTTAACTTTCCCATTTGCAAAATTAAGATGATCGTCTTCCTTCAATCATTAGAAAGTCGTGTTGCCACGGCCACCACGGAACCTTTTGTTGTTCCCAAACAGTGATGAGGATATATGGTTTGAAGCCACCATTTAACAATTTGAAGCCAATGCCAAGGATCATTATGCCTTTATCAAAGCCCTAAAGGGTGATGATATATCTAGGGTTATCAATTGCAAGTTTGCTTATGAAATCTGGAGTAATCTTGCTGTAACTCATGAAGGAACCTCTCAAATGAAGAGAGACAAGATTGATTATTATGCTCTTAATATGAGAATTTTAGTATGAATGAAAATAAGACTATTGATGATATGATTACTCATTTTATAAAGATAACTAATGGACTTTCTTCTTTAGGTGACTCCATCGACAATGACCAAAAGGTGAGAAGGGTGATTCGAGCTCTTCAATTTTTGGAAGTCAAATCTACAATTGATGTGCGGATCCAAATGGTAAGTGTAACAATCATTTTCAAGTAATATAGTAGTGAGTAGAGTATCATTCTCACGAGAATTGTTATTTCAAGTACCAACTTAATCTTTCCTAATTCTATTTGAATAATTAATTTAATTGGAAGATGTTGTGATTACAGTACTACTAAACAAGTTTGATTTAATTATGAAAAGAACTAGGGTAATGATTTCAATAATTGTAATCAGATAAAATATTATGCTTGTGTAAATTCATCCTATTCATGCTAACAATCAGAATTTCCTATCCTAATCAGTACTTTCTCTCGAACAATACCAATTCTATCTTCTAAATCTAGAATACACAATCTCTCTATCTAGTAGATTGCTAGTCGAAGATGCATTAAGTATGATGAATATTCCTATTTGACTGTACAACTCTTATATCTCAACGTCTCGAGTTATGGTTGTAAATCCTAAAAGCTTTTGCTAAGTTATCTCCTCTCGAATTCTAACCTAGCCTTCTGATTAATTGTTCGTACCAATTATAACATAAAGCATAAGATTTAACAACTTAGCATAAAAAGATTTAAACTTTATAAAACACATAGGAGAATTTGCACAAAACATAATCTTATATCCTCAATATAATCCCTACATCATGCCCCTAGTTATGGAAAATTAGTTCATAATTATGAAAATAAAATACAATATAATATTGAAAGAGATTATAGAATAGAATAAATTAAAAAGAAAGTAAAAGAAAGGTAAGAGAGCACCAATAAATATGAAGCCTTGAAGACTTCCCTACTAAAAGTACTTTTAGAATTAATGGTTAACAGAAGAATTTTATTGATTTTTTCTCAAAATAAAAGAGAGAATAAAACTGTATATTTTACAAGAGGCTTGGCGGTATTTATATAGAACATAAAGCAGTAGAACCATAGTCGAATACCAAAGCCTAGGTTTCTTAATTTATGTGAATTTTTAAGAAAATTCTATCCATAAGCACCGCCATAGTTCGGCCAGCTGGCCGAAAATTCGGCTGGCTGACCGAACTTCTTGTTGTATTGGCGCTCCATTTTTTTACTCGTGCTGACCACTGAGTTGGAATTCCTGTTGTCTGGTCCACAACTACTTGGCCAAAATATACGGCTGGGTGGCCGAACTCTTGGTCCATTTCAGTCTCAGATTTTTGTGAAATTTTTGATTTTACATGAAAGCTCTGTTGAGATGTTCCAACTCTGCTTCAGATCTCTAGTTTGCATCTCTTTTATTCATTTAATATCAACGATTCATTAATTTTTGCTCTTTTATTCTAATATGCTCTTGACTTAAAATCTGCAAACACTAACAAAATACCCATACAGTATTAAATATGACAATTATGAGGCATAAAAAGTGATGTAAAATATGTATATAAAGCACACACATCACACCCCCCATGCCTACCTTTTGCTAGACCTTAAGTAAAATCCTAATCTAAAAAGAAAAAGAAAAACTAAAATTATAAAAATAAAATCCTAATTCACTTTTGTAGGACTCACGATTGTACTTAGTATGTGCAACAAATCGTTAAACTCCTAGGTTACCCTAGTGGACGAGTGTTTTCTCGTGAGGGTTTTCAGTGAATTACACCCACAAAATTCGGTGAAAGAATTTCAAAGACAAATTAAGATAAAAAGTATAACCACAAATGAGGATAACCAAAAATAAAGAAAATAGAAAAAGAAAGACAAAAATAAAGAAAGACAAAACAAAGAAAAAATTATTTTTGGAATGGTATGCATCACAAATTTATAAGTTCTCTAGTTACTATAAACTCTCATTATCAAGTTCAATCTCTTATCAAGAATTCTACCATCTAATTCTGTAGAGATTTTCAAATCTTAGCCTATATCACAATCCTTCTTAAGTTTTCTGCTCCGATGCATTTTCGTGAATGTGTATAGTTCTTAACATAGGATTTTGATTCAAACTCACATAATTAAAATATATTTTTATTTTTTTATAGAAGTTTCTAAGTATTACCACTTTGTTGCTCTTTAAGCACTACTTTTTTTCATATATATAACTAATATAATTCTTTTGTGTAAATATTAAGGCTTCTTGAGGTCAAGATACCTAACTAATTGATCATTAGACTTGTTAATATATTTTTTCAACTTACCTAACTATCTTTCGCGTAAATACAAAGGCTTCTTGAGGCCAAAAAATCTGGCTAAACAATTGTTAAGGTTATTATTATTATTATTATTTAAGTATTAAGTAATCCTCATTATTCCAAGCTTAAACCAGTGTGTAAGTGTAGATAAGATGCATATTTACATAGACAAATTCTAGATGATAGCTATACTATTTTAAAAATTTTCATCTCTACTCAAAGACTTTAAAATTTCATCAAATTGATATTCCTTATCCAATTCAAGTTATATGGTTACTAAATCCCTTACAACAAGGTCAACTTACCACAAAAACTTTTATTTTTGCAATAAAGAAAGAAATAAAAGAAAAACAAACAAAAAGAAAAATCCTACTATACAACTCCCCTTAAGCACACCACCCTCTCTTTCCCATGCTACTACTACCTCCTTCAGAATGTGTCCTCCTAAATCATGTCTCTTCAATTTTCTTCTTCTTCTGCCCCTTTACCAACTTGTATGTTCTTTTTTTCTCCTCCCAAATTATCTTCAGGTAGTTGTTGATTAAAGAATTCATCCTCCTCCTCTTTCGATTAATTAGATGATGATGATGCAACGGGGACATGTTCTTGTAGCATGAAAGGTACCCAATCAATTTGCACTGAAGCATTATAAGATGAAGAAATAGTTTCAGCTTGAATACTAATTTTATTTTTTATTGCATAATTAAATTTATCTTCAAGCATCCATTCCTTACAAATTTGTGTAAAAAGAATGGGAAGTGGCATAAAGGTCTTTAGTTTATCTTTAGCGCTAGCAAAGGTGTCCAATAGTGTATAGCACATGCAAAAAATCTTTTTTATTAGATCAAAATATAGACAATATGTAAAACTCAGTTGTAAAAGGATGAAACATGCGATACACCCAAGACATTATGATTTAACCATCTACATAATGCATACACATTCCTATATACTGTTTTAGCGCTAATGCCACCCCCTTGAGGTACCTTGCAATATTCTTCCATTAAATGAATGTAGTTTCCTAGGTTCTGAAAGTACACCTAGAGGGGGGAATAAGCGTATGGCTAATCTAATGACAAATGATGCGGAATTAAAAAAATTGCAACACACTTAGTGTAATCAAAGAGTGTAGCCGAATTTCCGGTGAAGAGCTCTAAACTATCTCCTCTAAATTCCTCTAAATAAGAGTTGAGGTGCTATGTAAAACTATCTTGGTTTAACACAAAGTGAGGCACACAAACAATACCAAGCATATAAGTATGATATGAACAATATGAAATAATGCAAGGCACAATATAAGAGAGAGAGTTTAGAGATAGTGGATCAATCGCAAATACCGAGTATGTTTCGAGGTTCGAGCCACTGATCTACGTCCCGTCTTCACACAGAAGGATTTCCACTATATTGTCCACACAGGACTTCCCACACAGAGAACCTCAACTAAGGATTTGGGTAATACAACTTTGGATTACACAACTCCTCTCTCCAACAAACACAACCTCTTCACAAGAGGCAAGGCATAACAACTATCACCTCTACACTTAGAGGGATGGTTACTTAGCCAAAACAAGATCAACCTCTCAATAGAGGAATAAAGCTCACAGCCAATCAATAACCTCAATCACCTCTACACTTAGAGGGATACCAATACAACCTCCACACTTACCTCTACACAGAAGGGAACTTAAATAAAAGAAGGTTTACAACTCTTGGTGGTCTCACTAAACCACAAACTAATTTTCTCACAAAACAAAATCCTAATAGATAGGATAGATATGATAGCTCAAGTGTGAGAAAACAAAGAGTTTGGAAAATAAATCACAAATAAAAACTGTTGAGAAAACTTCTAGATGGCTATAGAAATGAAGAACAAAAACCAATTCCCAAAGACTATATTTTTCTTTGATTTTTCCAACACTTTAAAACAAAAAATGATAGATCTTTATAACCCAAAAACTCTTTGAAAAACTTGTTGTTAAACACTTAGAAAGATAGGAAATTTTTACTCTAAAAAATCATGAAGAAACCAGCTCAAGAGATGAGTATTTATACCCTCTCAAAATTCTGCCCGTTGGCAACCAGGAAAGATCAGAATTGACCTTGCGGTCGACCGCCCGGTCGACCGGCCAACGGTCATTTTTATGACCGTTGAGCCACCGGTCGACCGCCCGATCGACCGGGCATGGATACAGAGAGCAGCTGCTCTCTACCAGTCGACCGGGGCCAGTTCCAGATAGCAGAGCTCTTTGACGGTCGACCGGGCCGCCAACCTATACTGTCGTGCACGTTTATGCACGTTGGTCGACCGGACTGGTCAACCGACTTCTGTCTCGGTCGACCGTCCGGTCGACCGGCAGAAGGCTAGGTTAATATTGTTTTAGGGATTAAAAATTTGGTTATTTTAACTCCCATAAAATCACATAAATTTCACAAAAATAAGTTCTTTTAAGATCTTTGAAATGCAAATATGTATGATAAAAATTCAACACATATTATAAACAATTTGAACCATTTTTGTGATATTGAAATTAGACTTTAAACAACAATCGATATTTTTCAAAACTTAGATTTTTGTAATAGAAAACCATTTTCTCTAAAACTCATGTAAATACAAAAACATGATATTGAAATAACTTTGAAGCATATTGTATATGGATAGAATCCAATATACATAAAAGATATTATATCTATGTTTTTAACATGAAATTCAAAATCGGTTAAACTGAAAACCAAAACCAATATACTTTTAAAACTTGTGTGTGTGTGTGTGTGAACTTGAGCATATCAACACGATCTAATCTTTACACAAGATCTAAACTCTAAACACAAATCGAAATCTTCTTGTCTCCAAGCCAACTTGATCCAGACACGATCCATGGAGCTTGACTCCAACGAGTACTAGATGCGATCTTGACGCTCGAGCTCTTGAATCAACATGTGAAAGCTTCAAAACTCCTTTGTTGAAGCTAATCACCTACTAATATCTTGGTCAATCACTAAAACTATTTAAGCACAAGATTATTAGTAAACTATAACTACATGAGTTAATCATCATCAAAACTAGAGTGATAGGCCTCTGGGCCAACAATCTTCCCCATTTTGATGATGACAAAACTCATGGAGTTATATATGCATGGATTAAAGTTAAGCTTCATAGAAGCTCCCCCTTAACGCATGCATAGTAATAAATAATAAAGATATTCAATGTATGCATAAAATAAATAACACATATATGCATAAATGAAGAATACTTTTGCATAAATAAAACATATATGCTTTGATACCAATTGAAAACAAAACATATATGCTCCGATACCAAACGAAAAAAATAAACATGCATATAAATGACATTATCATGCATATGTAAAACTCTCAAAATTCTTTTCTCCCTTTTGTATAAAACAAGGAAATCATGCATTAACATGCATATATAAAACTCTAAATTTCTCTCCCCCTTTTTGTCAAATCATCAACAAAGGGGCATAAATAAACTCAAAAATAATTTTCTCCCTTTTTGTCAAATCAAACAAGAATGATGTATATGCGATATATATTAATGAAGAGGAGAGACGTAAAGTTAACTCCCCCTGCATACATGCATTACATAAAAAAAAGATGACTAAACCCTAATCACATAACGCATAATATACAATGTATAAAAAAAGATGTGAAGATTCCTCTACACACGTGTAAGACATAGAGAAGAGAAGTCAAGCTCCTCAATATGAGATACACTCAACATAAATCTATATAAAGAGAAGATATTAAGTTTCCCTTGCATATAACCAATACAAATCAAAACATTATAATACCAATTAAAAAATATATCAATTTATGATGAAGATATACATCAATACATTTTGATACCAATTTATGATTCCAATTTAAAAAAATCAATTTATGATGAAGGTATACATCGAAACATTATGATACCAACTTATGATACCATTTGAAAAATAAACAAAACATTTTTACGATACCAATTGAAAGTAAACAAAAAATTTTAAGATACTAAAAGATACCAATTGAAAATATCTTGATATCAATGGAAAGTGAAACATTGTATGTTTTGATACCAATTGAAATATATATATATATATATATATATAATAAATATATATATATATATATATATATATATATATATATATATATATATATATATATATATATATATATATATATATATACAGGAAATCTTGATACCAGATGAAAGTAACAACCAATTGAAAGTAACTTGATACCAAAAAAAATGTCTTGTAAATTTTTGATACCAATAGAAATTAAAAACCAAATTATTTTAGGTAAATATAACTCATATCAATATAGATACCAATTTAAAATGAAAAATGATACTAATATTGAAAATGTTAGTATATACCAAAACAAAGTATTTTTCATCATAAAGAATGGGAATAAGATATCAATTGAAAATAAACTCGATTGAAAGATACCAATTGAAAGATAAAATCTGAATTTTCTCCCCCTTATGAAATACCAATAAAAATAATGCATAAGTTTGTTAAGATACTAATTGAAAATTAATTAGCATTAAGGAGTAAATCAAGCTTAGTATAACCATAATTTGTGCTTTAAGATGTAAAGATATAGTAAAGCACAATCAAATCACATGTATATGTATGAAAAAGTAAATACCAATCGAAATGATACTATTTGAAGTTTGAAGCATACATATATAGAAAAACACATATGAGTATACAAACATGAAAATATCAATTGTGATACCAATTGAAAATATGATGAAGATCAAGTGTATAACTCATAATACCTCCCTTTTATGCACATGTTAAAAAGATTTTCAATAAGGCTCATAAGGCATTGTCGCCCATCCAACCGCCCTTGAATGGAAAGGATTTTCAAAAATAAGATTTGGAAGTAATTTTAGCATTTTTGAAGACGCTACCAATTGAAGAATAATGACTAGTTTAAAGATAATATTTGAAAACTAGTATGAAATCCTTCAAGTAAGGAATAAACCATGAATATATTTCATGAAAAACATGTAAGTCACACGATCATCGACACTCTAGGTCTATAAAGCACATATATGCTCATAAAATAAAAATCATAAGTAAACAAAATAATATGAGTGTAGGAGTCATGTAGTTAACAAAATCATTATAATAGGCAATTAAGCTCAATATGAAATTCCTTATCAAAAACATAAAAATCATCAAAATTAAATATATTTCAAGGTATATGTATGTTTAGTTAAAACTAAAAGTATACATACATATCCCAAATACAAATGAGTCCATGATAGATTTTGCATGAAAAGCAAGTGACTCAAGGGTATACATGTATATCTTAAAGTTTTAAATAAAATTAATATATACATGAAGCTAAACACATTATCATAAAACATGTCCAAAAATATGGAATACAAGTTAAAATGCGAGAATCATAAAAACTAGGTTATACTAGTATATCTAATGAGTACAAGTGAGCAATTAGGCACAAACATACAATAATCAAATGTGGCTCACTAGTTGTACGAGTATATGCACAAGTTTTAATTAAAGCTACATCTAAACATGAAATCAAAACATGAAGCATAAAACGAAATATAAACCAATATGATCATTATATAAATGAAAATGTCTTAGAATAAGGATATACATAATAGTTAAACTAAAGTGAGAACACAAAAGTAATAGTTCATATAAACATGGGTGTATCTCAAATGCTAATCATGTATATCTCAAGTCTAATTAACATTGCATTTAACCATAATAATCATGAAAAATCAAAACATGCTAAAAATCAACAATATGAAAGCATGTATATTAAATAAGGAATTAGAGATAGTTATCAAAACCTATTAGGGCATATCTCTATATCTCCAAACCATGGTGGTCCTCCTACCAAACTCCCCTTGACAGTGATGTATCCAAAATTGTCACTGTTTAGCTTAGAACACACCTCAAGTCACCAACGCATCTCACGTCATATAAGAGCCCACACCTACATCAAATAAAATAGGAGTGACTTTTGGTACCCATACTCTATTGGGTCCATAGGGGTTATCACCTTTCCTAACTCAAACAAATTTATTGTAAAATTTACATTATGTACTCTATCATAACAAAACTTTGCAAGATGGCCCTTACGTCCACAATGTGTACAAGTGTACACATGAGCATACTTTGAATCATGTGTGTGAGCATGATGAGCATATGTATGATGTGTATGGTGCGCATGCATGTGAGGAGCATGTTTCTTGTGAAATATAGATTTCAACCGTGCGTGGTTCATGGCACATTGGCTCAAGGTGGAGCCCAAACAATCAACACTCTTCTTTAACATACATATATCATTTTCAATAATAGTAGAAGAGGTGGAGCATGCAATAGATATACTAGATGGTGAAGCATGGTAAACATGTGAGTTTAAATCATTTTTCAAAGATTTATTTTCATTAGAAATCAAATCCAATTCTTTGAAATAGAAGCAATTTTGTTTTTCAAAGATTGGTTTTCTTTTACAACAAAATCAAGTTTTAAAGATAGAACCTCATTTTTCTTCAAAACTCCATCACAATTACTTTTAAAATTTTGTTTTCATTTAAGGCAAGATCAAGTTTGGATTTCAATGAGTCCCTTTCATTAGAACTTTCACTTTTTCTTGCAAAGTCATATCAAGTTTTGAAAACAAATCCTTATTTTCTTCTTTAGTTTAAAACTTTTCTTTTTCAAGAGTTGGTATTTTCTAATTGGTTTTCACAAACAATAGATTGTTCTTCATTTAAGGCATCGGCATCAACATAATCATCCCCGGAAGAACTAGCACTATTATCTAGTTGAGTATCCGAGTTTACCTCAAGAGAGTCATTCCCTTAGACCATGTAGCAATGTTGGTCGGACTCATCCTTACTAGATTCCTTCTCCACAATGTTTGGCACATGAAGCTTTAGAGAGGTCAAGGTGTTCCACACCGCAAAGGCGGAATCACAATGACAAACCATAAAAAGATAATCTTTGCTTAGTGTATTTCTAAGTGCCTGTAGGGCTTGTGCGTTATCCTTTATATGCTTGCTATTACCAAGATAAGATTTTTTGGTAGCGGCAAGGTAAACATGCATTCTTAGGATTTTAGGTACATACTCATTCTAAGCTTCCACATATCGATGTTAGAAACATCAAACATGGGAGGGGCAAGGTAGTCCATGAGTGTGTGTAAACAAACAAGTGTGCAAATGCAAATACTAGATTAGCTAATCAAGATCTCACTCTTAGGTGGTTAAACCTAATATCAGGAGTGTAGGCCCTGATATCAATTGAAAGTACACCTAGAGGGGGTGAATAGGTGTATAGCTAATCTAATGACAAATGTGTTGGCCCGGAGGCCTTCCTCTCTAGTTTTGATGATGATTAACTCATGTAGTTATGTTTACTAATAATCTTATGATTTTAGTTTCAGATCATTGAGCAAGATATTAGTTGGTGATTGCTTCAAAAAGAGGAGTTTGGAAGCCTTCACTTGGTGATTCCCGAGCCCGAGCGTCATGATGATACATAGCCATGCTCGTTGGATCACGGAGTTTGGACCGAGTCGACTTGAAGATGAAGATCATCAAGAAGACTTAGGTATCCTAGTGTTTAGTGTGTTTTAGATCCATTTGTAAAGATAAGAATAGTTGATATGCTCAAGTGCACAACACACACGTTTTATGGTTTTTCGGTTTTTAGTTTAACCGATATGTGTTTTCATGAATAGTTGATCAAAACAAGTTTACTTTGTTTTTATGTATATTAGATGTGCTCTATATACATACATGCTTACATGACTTATACAAACTTATTTTGACTATCCTATTCATGTGTTGAAAAATACAAGTTTGACAAAATACAAGTTTTGATTTTTGGTAAAAATGATAAGACACAAAAATAGTTTCATATGCTTGATATTTGAGTTAAAATGTTTATCACATGTTTATATATCAATGCAAAATGATAAAACTATTTTTGGGTATTTTTACAAAACTTAAAAGAATTTTTAGAAATATTTTTAACACAGTTTTCTAACCCAAAACAGTGGCTGACAGGCCAGGTCGGTCGACCGCACGGGTCGACCGCACCAAAGGCCGGTCGACCGACGTGCACAGGCTTGTGCACGTTTGGCAGACACAGGGACGGTCGGCCAGGCGGCCGACCGGACCAGAGAGCTTTGCTCTCTGTATCTGGGCGGTCGGCCGTGCGGTCGACCGGGTTTGCCCAACGATCATATTCTGACCGTTGGCGGTCGGCCGGCCGGCCGACCGTTAGCCTGTCAGGCTGCCAGATCAGCCTAACGGCTAGTTTTCTGTTTTGGCCTATATAAACCCCATTCCCTTGGGATTTTGGCTAAGGTTTTTAACAAGAAAAATTCCCAGTTTCTCCAGAGTTTAAAAGAAGTTTTAAAAGAGTTTTAAAGCTTAAAGATTTCATTTTTATGTTTTTCAAGGGTTTTGGAAAATCAAAGAAAACTAGATTTTTGGGATATTATTTTGGATTTTCATTTCTATCATCTACAAGAGATTTCCCAAGTAGTTTTTCTTTGTGGTTTGCTTTCCAAAAACACCTTGATTTTCACTTAAGCTATATCCTCTATCCTAATCTATTAGGATCTTTATTTTTGTGGAAAAAGGAGAGTTTGTGGTCTTTGGAACCACTTGTTGTAAAAAACCCTTGCTTTGATGGGTTGCTCCCTCTTTGGTAGAGGTTGAGGATTGTGGTTTGCTCCCTCTTTGGTAGAGGTGAAGATTTGTGTTTGCTCCCTCTTGTGTGAGGTGGAGCTTGGTGGTTTGTAACCCTCTTCGGTAGAGGTGTTGGTTGTTGTTTGGCTACGGGCCTACCCCTCGGTTTTGAGGCGGTGTTTGAGAGAGGAGTTCGGTACTCCCTTTGTTGTAACAAATCCTCCTCGGTGGAGGTTCCCTCGGTGGGAGATAGTGATTGGAAATCCTTCACGGTGGTGAAGGCGGGGATGTAGAGCTAGGGGCTCGAACCTCGAAACATATCATGTTGTTAGCGTTTGATCCATTGTCTCTTAACTCTCTCTTTATATTGTGCATAGCATCTTTCATTTCATATCATATTTGCTTGCTTGTGTTGCCTTGCACTATTTCATATTGCTCATTCTTATATGCTTGGTTGTTTGTGTGTGCCTCACTTATACTTAACCACAAGAGCTTCATATAGCACCTCAACCCATATCTAGGGGAATCAAGAGGAGTTAGTCCAGAGCCCTTCAGGGGAATTCGGCTACACTTGTGTGTTATACTAAGTGTGTTGCAATTAGTTTTTTAAGCTCCACATTTAGCGCATTTAGTTTCTAGATTAGCATTAACACCTATTCACCCCCCTCTAGGTGTTTTACAATTGGTATCAGAGCCTACGCTCCTGATACTTAGGCTTAATATCCTAGGAGTGAGATCCTTTTATTTGCTAATCTATCATTTGCATTTTCTTGTTTGCACACTTTTGTTGTTTGCACACATATAGTTTGCACTCATGGATAGCCCTCCTATGTTTGACATTTCTAGACTTGAGATTTGGAAGGTTATGATGAGTTGTCATTTAAAAGCCTTAGGATATAAAGTTCACCTTGCCATTACCAAGGAATCCTTTCTTAGTGATAGCAAGCATATAGAGGCCAATGCAATAGCCCTAGAAGCACTTAGAGCATCACTTCATAAAGATTATTTACATGTGTTTGCTCACTATGATTTAGCTTTTGCAGTTTGGAGTATTTTGACTTCTCCCGAGCTACCAAAGATTATCGAAAAGAAGAGAAGATCTAGAAGAGATGAGTCCGAAGAACATTGTTTCATGGTCCAAGGGAATGACTCCCTTGAGGTACACTCGGACACTCAACTAGATGCTAGTTCTAATTCATATTGCAATGAATGTCTAGAGGCACAAGCTATGAATGATGAACTTGCTAGAAATTGTGAAAATTTGATTTCTAAATACAAAATATTGAAAAATGAGAATCTTGTTTTAAAAGAAGAAAAGAAAATTTTGTCATCTAAAATTGAAATTGTTTTGCAAGAGAAGGAAGAGGTTTCTAGTAAATGTGACTCACTTAGATCTCAACTTAATCTTGTTTTAAAAGAAAATGAATTGTTAAAATCTAAAAATGATTGTGATGATGTGTTGAAGAAAAATGAGTTTTTATCTTCAAAAGTTGATGTTGTTTTAAAAGAGAATGTTGCTTTGAAAAATAAAATTATTTCTATTTCAAATGATTTAAATGTTTGTTTAAAGAAAAATGAAGTTTTGCAAAATAAGATTGATGCACATGTTTGCCATGCTAGGGTAGTATCTCACACTTCACCTATTGCATGTTCCACTTTATCTTTAAGTGTTAAAAATGACATAAATGTTTTGAAGAAGAGTGTTGATTGTTTGGGCTCCAATTTGAGCCAATGTGTAGTGGGTCATACACGTTTGGAATCTTTGTTTCAAAAGAAACAAGTTCTATCTATTATGCATACACACCCATCACGGCATACACATGCTCCTCACGGACACCATTACCACATGTATGCTCATGTGTACACTTGTACATATTGTGGACGTAAGGGCCACCTTGCTAAATTTGTTTTGATAGACTACATGATGTAAATTTGGCAAATAATTTTGTTTGGGTTAGGAATGATACTAACCCTTATGGACCAAAAAAGTTGTGGGTACCAAAGACCACCCCTCTTATGTTTGATGTAGGTGTGGGCTCTCACATGACGTGAAGAGTGGATGCGTTCCGTGCCTAAAGATCACTATTTGAATGCATCACTTTTAAGGGAAGTTTGGTGGAGAGGACCACCATGTTTTGGAGACAAGGAGAGTTGCTTCTTCGGTTTTGGTGACAATCCTTTACTCCCGTTTATTTACATGCTTTTCATATTCATTGTTTATAGCATGTTTTATTGTTTTTAGATTATTATGTTAATGCCATGATTATTAGACCCTTGACATGCATGTTAGCCCTTTGAGACACCCATATTTAATATGGTCTATTATTTTGTGTTCTCACCATTTGTTTAGCTATCATGTTTATCATAGGTTTAATAACATGTGAATTTACATAATAATCATGTTTATGTTTATCATGTGATTCATATCTCGTTTTTATGCTTCATGATTTGATTACATGTTTAAATGTTAGTTTTCATTAAGACTAGGATTTATACTTGTACATATAGTGGGCCACAAATAAATCTATATATGTTTGAGCGTGAATGCTTATTTGAACCCATTAGATGTGCTAGTATAGTCTAGTTTTGATGATCCATGCATTTTAAACTTGTATTCCCATTTTGATTTTGTTTTATGATCATATGTTTTCATTTCATGTATATGTCTATTTTGCCAAACTTTAAGATATACATGTATACCCCTTGAGTCATTTGCTTTTCATGCAAATCTATATGGACTCAATTGTGTTTAGGGATATGTATGTATACTTTTTGTGTTGACAAATCATACATATACCTTGAAATGAAATTTGTTTTAAAGAAAATTTAGTTTTTCATGTTTCCATGTATTTATATTTAACTTCATGTATATGTCCATTTTATCCAAATTATTGTTTATACATATATATCCTTTTGAGCCACGTGCCTTCATGCATATATCTTTGTGGACTCGTTGTGTTTGGATATGTATGTATACTTTAGTTTGTATAGGACATACATATACCTTGAAGATTAAATAAGTTTTTGATGATTTTCTTGTTTTAAAGGAATATTGAGCTTAATGTCCATCTTTCATGATTATGATCTTCACATTGTATTTGTACACTCACATTTATTGTTTACTCATGTGTTTGTTTTCATGAGTCATATTTATGCTTAATTGATTATGAGTGTTGACTATTTTGTGAATTTCATGTTTATGAAAAATAATTTTGTTTTATTCCTTGCTTGAAGGATTTCGTACTAGTTTTCAAATTTTCATATAACTAGTTGCGATATTCTTCATATGGTAGAGTTTTCAAACACACTTCATTTTTCAAATCTATTTTTTTTTGAAAACCCCTACCATCCAAGGGCGGTTGGTTGGGAGACCATGTCTTGTGTATGCTTTACATTGAAAATCTTTTAAACATAAGCATGTGTTGGGTGGTAGTTATATGATGTATACACTTGATCATTATTGTTGTTTCAATTAGTATCATTGAACTCTTTCAATTGGTATCAATTTTGACCTTTCTTGTATACTCATATATGTTTGTATGTATGTATGCTTTCAATTCCAAGAATATCAATTTTAATTGGTATCTATTTTCCATACATATATATGTTTGTGTTTATTTTAAGCTTGAGCTTCAATTTTGTTTCAATTGATTAGTTTTCAATTGCTTTTCAATTGGTATCTTATTTCAAGCCTATGCATGTGATTTGTTGGTATTTCATAAAGGGGGAGAAAATTCGATTTTCATATTTACAATTGGTATTTGTATTTCCACTCCCTTACTTTATGATAGAAAATAAAAATTTTTAAATTGATATCATATACTTAAAAAGAAAAAAAATACTCTCTTTTGATATCAAGATGTTTATTTGAATGTTTTAAAATTGGTATCTCAAAATTTTGTTTAAAGAAAAATTCAAAAATTTTGATTTGTATTTCCTATATGCAAGGAGAGCTTAACATCTCTTCCACATATAGATTCATGATGAGTGTATCGTATATTGAAGAGCTTGACAATCTCTTCTTTATGTGGGACACGTGTGTAGGGGGAGCTTCACATCTCCTCTTATGCATTGCATAGTGTACGTTATGTGAATTAGGGCTTGTCATCCCTCCTTCATGTAATGTATCTATGTAGGGAAGCTTCACATCTTCCTCTTCATGAATGTATATAACATATACCATTTATTTTATCGATCTATGTTTACTTTCAATTGGTATCAAAATGCTACTTTGACATATTTTCAATTGATACCTTAATTGATTGTCACCCCTATTTGGTTTGTTTTTGTTTTAGACAAAGGGGGAGAACATTGTCTTTATTAACCCTTTTGTTGGTTCATTATTTCTAACAAAAAGGAGAGAAAAATTTATTGATTTGATTTTGCTTTTACCCCTTATTGATGATTGTTTCTTTCTATTGAAAAGGGGAGAAGATTTTGTTTTGTATTGGGTTTTACCCCTTTGTTGATGATTGACAAAAAGGGGGAGAAAGAGTTTGAGTTTTATATATGCATATTTATGTTTTGCATATATTAAGTTTAATTTAGTTTAATTATATATGCATATTTATGTTTTGCATATATTAAGTTTAATTTAGTTTAATTTTAATTGGTATCTAGAGCATGTTTTGTTTTTGAACATTTCATTGGTATCTAGAGCCTTTTTATTGTTTATGCATGATTATTCATTGCATATTTATTGTTTATTTGTTTATGCATGAGTTAAGGGGGAGCTTCTTTGAAGCTTAACTTTAATCCATGCATATATAACTCCATGAGTTTTGTCATCATCAAAAAGGGGGAGATTGTTGGCCCGGAGGCCTTCCTCTCTAGTTTTGATGATGATTAACTCACGTAGTTTGTTTACTAATAATCTTGTGATTTTAGTTTCAGATCATTGAGCAAGATATTAGTTGGTGATTGCTTCAAAAAGAGGAGTTTGGAAGCCTTCACTTGGTGATTCCCGAGCCCGAGCGTCATGATGATACATAGCCATGCTCGTTGGATCACGGAGTTTGGACCGAGTCGACTTGAAGATGAAGATCATCAAGAAGACTTAGGTATCCTAGTGTTTAGTGTGTTTTATATCCATTTGTAAAGATAAGAATAGTTGATATGCTCAAGTGCACAACACACACGTTTTATGGTTTTTCGGTTTTTAGTTTAACCGATATGTGTTTTCATGAATAGTTGATCAAAACAAGTTTACTTTGTTTTTATGTATATTAGATGTGCTCTATATACATACATGCTTACATGACTTATACAAACTTATTTT
This sequence comes from Agave tequilana, assembly GCA_038442645.1. Lineage (NCBI taxonomy): Eukaryota > Viridiplantae > Streptophyta > Magnoliopsida > Asparagales > Asparagaceae > Agave > Agave tequilana. Next base: position 49,476 of record JAVJIF010012152.1, on the reverse strand, counting down.
GACTATCCTATTCATGTGTTGAAAAATACAAGTTTGACAAAATACAAGTTTTGGTTTTTGGTAAAAATGATAAGACACAAAAATGGTTTCATATGCTTGATATTTGAGTTAAAATATTTATCACATGTTTATATATCAATGCAAAATGATAAAACTATTTTGGGTATTTTTACAAAACTTAAAAGAATTTTTAGAAATATTTTTAACACAGTTTTCTGACCCAGAACAGTGGCTGACAGGCCAGGTCGGTCGACCGCACGGGTCGACCGCACCAAAGGCCGGTCGACCCTTGCGGTCGACCGACGTGCACAGGCTTGTGCACGTTTGGCAGACACAGGGACGGTCGGCCGGGCGGCCGACCGGACCAGAGAGCTTTGCTCTCTGTATCTGGGCGGTCGGCCGTGCGGTCGACAGGGTTTGCCCAACGGTCATATTTCTGACCGTTGGCGGTCGGCCGGCCGGCCGACCGTTAGCCTGTCAGGCTGCCAGATCAGCCTAACGGCTAGTTTTCTGTTTTGGCTTATATAAACCCATTCCCTTGGGATTTTGGCTAAGGTTTTTAACAAGAAAAATTCTCAGTTTCTCCAGAGTTTAAAAGAAGTTTTAAAAAAGTTTTAAAGCTTAAAGATTTCATTTTTATTGTTTTTCAAGGGTTTGAAAAATCAAAGAAAACTAGATTTTTGGGATATTGTTTTGGATTTTCATTTCTATCATCTACAAGAGATTTCTCAAGTAGTTTTTCTTTGTGATTTGCTTTCCAAAAACACCTTGATTTCCACTTGAGCTATATCCTCTATCCTAATCTATTAGGATCTTTGTTTTTGTGAAAAAAGGAGAGTTTGTGGTCTTTGGAACCACTTGTTGTAAAAAACCCTTGCTTTGATTGGGTTGCTCCCTCTTTGGTAGAGGTTGAGGATTGTGGTTTGCTTCCTCTTTGGTAGAGGTGGAGATTTGTGTTTGCTCCCTCTTGTGTGAGGTGGAGCTTGGTGGTTTGTAACCCACTTCGGTAGAGGTGTTGGTTGTTGTTTGGCTACGGACCTACCCCTCGGTTGTGAGGCGGTGTTTGAGAGAGGAGTTCGGTACTCCCTTTGTTGTAACAAATCCTCCTCGGTGGAGGTTCCCTCGGTGGGAGATAGTGGATTGGAAATCCTTCACGGTGGTGAAGGCGGGGATGTAGAGCTAGGGGCTCGAACCTCGAAACATATCTTGTTGTTAGCGTTTGATCCATTATCTCTTAACTCTCTCTCTCTCTCTCTCTCTTTATATTGTGCATAGCATCTTTCATTTCATATCATATTTGCTTGCTTGTGTTGCCTTGCACTATTTCATATTGCTCATTCTTATATGCTTGGTTGTTTGTGTGTGCCTCACTTATACTTAACCACAAGAGCTTCATATAGCACCTCAACCCATATCTAGGGGAATCAAGAGGAGTTAGTCCAGAGCCCTTCACGGGGAATTCGGCTACACTTGTGTGTTGTACTAAGTGTGTTGCAATTAGTTTTTTAAGCTTCCGCATTTAGCGCATTTAGTTTCTAGATTAGCATTAACACCTATTCACCCCCCTCTAGGTGTTTTACAAAATGATGCGGAACTAAAAATAAATTGCAACACACTTAGTGTAAGCAAAGAGTGTAGCCGAATTCCCGGTGAAAGGCTCTAAACTATCTCCTCTAAATTCCTCGAAATAAGAGTTGAGGTGCTATGTAAAGCTCTCTTGGTTCAACACAAGTGAGGGACACAAACAATACCAAACATATAAGTATGATATGAACAATATGAAATAATGCAAGGCACAATATAAGAGAAAGTTTAAAGATAGTGGATCAATCGCAAACACTGAGATATGTTTTGAGGTTTGAGTCACTGCTCTACGTCCCCGCCTCACACAGAAGGATTTCTACTATATTATCCACATAGAACTTCTCACACAGGAAACCTCCACTGAGGATTTAGGTAATACAACTTTGGAGTACACAACTCCTCTCTTCAACAAACACAACCTCTTCACAAGAGGCAAGGCACAACAATTATCACCTCTACACTTAGAGGGATGGGCACTTAGCCAAAACAAGATCAACCTCTCAATAGAGGGATAAGGCTCACAGTCAATCAATAACCTCAATCACCTTTACACTTAGAGGGATACCAACACAACCTCCACACTCACCTCTACACAAGAGGGAACTCAAATAAAAGAAGGTTTACAACTCTTGGTGGTCTCACTAAACCACAAACCAATTATCCTCACAAAACAAGATCCTAATAAATAGGATGATATGATAGCTCAAGTGTAGAAAACAAAGAGTTTGAAAAACAAATCACAAAGAAAAACTCTTGGGAAAACTTCTAGATGGCTATAGAAATGAAGAACAAAAACTAATTCCCAAAGACTATATTTTTCTTTAATTTTTCCAACCCTTTAAAATAAATGAAGATATATCTTTGTAACCCAAAAACTCTTTGAAAAACTTGCTGTTAAACACTTAGAAAGATAGAAAAAATTTTCTCTTAAAAACCATGAAGAAACCAGCTCAAGAGATGGGTATTTATACCCTCTCAAAATTCTGCCCGTTGGCAGCCAGGAAAGGTCAGAAATGACCTTCCGGTTGACCGCCCGGTCGACCGGCTAATGGTCATTTTTATGATCATTGAGCCACCGGTCGACCGCCTGGTCGACCGGGCCTGGATTCAGAGAGCAGCTGCTTTCTGTCGGTCGAACGCCCGGTCGACCAGGGCCAATTCCAGACAGCAGAGCTCCCTGGCGGTCGACTGACCCGTCGACAGGCCTACCAGCCTATACTGTCGTGCATGTCTGTGCACGTCGGTCAATCGGACTAGTCGATCGACTTTTGTCTTGGTCGATTGTCCGGTCGACCGGCGAAAGCCAGGTCAATATTGTTTTGGGATTAAAAACTTAGTTATTTTAACTTCAATTAAATCCCATAAAATTACATAAATTTCACAAAAATAAGTTCTTTTAAGATCTTTGAAATGCAAATATATGTGGAAAAAATTCAACACATATTATAAACAATTTGAACCATTTTTGTGATATTGAAATTAGACTTTAAACAAAGAACAGTATTTTCTAAAACTTGAATTTTGAAATGGAAAACCTTTTTCTCCAAACTCATGTAAATACAAAATTATGGTATTGAAACAACTTTGAAGTATATTGTATATGGATAGAATTTAATATACATAAAAGATATTATATCTATATTTTTGACATGAAATCCAAATCGGTTAAGCCGAAAACCAAAACCAACATACTTTAAAACTTGTATGTGTCTGTGAACTTGAGCATATCAACACTATCTAATCTTTACACAAGATCTAAACTCTAAATACAAATCGAAGTATTCTTGTCTCCAAGCCGACTCGATCCAGACACGATCCACCGAGCTTGACTCCAACCGAGTACTAGATGCGATTTTGACGCTCGAGCTCTTGAATCAACATGTGAAAGCTCCAAAACTCCTTTGTTGAAGCTAATCACCTACAAATATCTTGGTCAATCACTGAAACTATTTAAACATAAGATTATTAGTGAACTATAACTACATGAGTTAATCATCATCAAAACTAGAGTGATGGGCCTCTGGGCCAACAGGTTCCTCGGTTCTTGAGTCCCTCCTCTTTCCAAAATAGGAATACCTGTTAGTTCAGAAATAGTTTGTAAATGCAAGATTTTCATCTCTCCCTCCAATTTACTTCTATTATTTCTTGATTTCTATCAATGTTATTTTCTGAAAATCCATCATAAAACTCTTGTACTAGGGAAGGAATATAAAATTCATAAGTATTAGCATGCAACAGATAATCCCAATTTCTATCCCTTATTTGATCCAGAAAATACATCCAAAATCCTTCGAATACAATGAAAAAATTGTGCTCAGCAAAAATCTTAGAAATGATGAACTTAGAAAACTGAGAACTGTAAAAGAGAAAAAACAGAGCACTTACTATCCCTGAAGAATTCAGGGAAGTTTCTTCCTAAATTCAGCTACCTGGCCGAGCGTGCGGCTGTTTGGCCAAACTCCTGTCTCGAATTTCGCAGATCTGGTGGCTGAGATCTCTAGAATTCCTTCTCTTGGCTGTAAAATCCTCTGGTTTTGAGAGGTTAGACTCAGATTTGTGAGAAACAAAAGAAGGTTGAAGTTAGTTTATATAGAAGATGTATATACCCTTTTACCAAAACTATTTAAATTTCAAATTCAAATTTTGAATCCTTGAAGATCTTGGAAACTGAATGCTCTTGGGAAAAGATGAGAGAGTTTTGAAATTCAAATTTTGAAAAAAATTTGAAATGTTTAAAGAGGATGAAATGAAGAAGATAAAAATAAGGAAAAGATAAAGTAAAAAAATTAAGGAAAGATTTCAAAAAAATTCAAAAAGAAGATTTGATCCCTACCCCCATGCCTAAATTGTGCTATGTCCCCATGCACAAAATTAGGATGAGAATCACCCCAAAATTTTCAAATTTTAACAAGAAATCCATTTTTAAATCAAGATCTTTATTTATCACAAAACAATTCAATTTAAAAATCACATATCTCGAAAACATATCCAGAAAAATAGATAATTTGAAAATTGTACACCTAAAAGATTCTTGGACAAACTCATACCAGAGTTCGGCTGGCTGGCCAAAAACTCGGCTGCCGGGCTAAACTTCTGGTTCTTTAATGCTCTGTCTTTTGGCAATCTTGTTTATGGTGATTTTGTGGTTCATCTGGGAGTATTCGATCAGTCTACAGAGAGGGGGACCTGACATACAGAAGACATAAGTTAGTACTAAAGAAGATTAAAAATTTGAAAATTTAATAAGAGAAGATAGAAAACTTGGGTTTACTCCCAAGAAGCGCTTTAAGTTATAGTCATTAGCTAGACTTCCTGTTGCATGTTTAAGGTGACTCATCAAGGAGGAAGGAAACGTTGTGTTTGGTGAAGTAGCCTTCCATGTATGGTTTGAGTCATTGGCCATTTACCTTGAACGTCCCCTTTGTCAGTCTATGAATTTCAATTGCCCCATGTGGTAGTACTTGAGTTACCTCAAAAGGGCCCGACCATCTCGAGCGTAACTTGCTTGGAAATAGACGGAGGTGAGAATTGAAGAGTAGTACTTTCTGCCTCTTTTTGAAATCTCTTGACATAATATGCTTGTCATGCCATTGTTTGGTCCGCTCCTTGTAGATCCTTGCATTCTCATAAGCATTGTTGCGAAATTCTTTTATCCCATTGAGTTGCAACATCCTTTTCTCTCCCGCTACGCGCATGTCAAAATTGAGTAATTACATTGCCCAATAAGGCTTGTGTTCTGACTCAATTGGAAGGTGACATGTCTTACCATAGACCATTTGATAGGACATCCTGATTGGTATCTTGAACGCAGTCTGATATGCCCACAAAGCATCATCGAGCTTTACTGACCAATCACGTCGTGATATGTTAACCGTTTCCTCCAAGATGCGTTTCAGTTCTCTATTGGAAACTTCCACATGGCCACTTATTTGTGGGTGGTATGGTGTGGCCACATGTTGCTTATACTCTATATTTAAGCAAAAGGGTCTTGAATTGGTGATTGCAAAAGTGCTTCCCACCATCACGAATGATCATCCTTGGTGTTCCAAACCGTGTAAAAATGTTCTTCTTTAGGAATTTTATCATTGCATGTGCATTATTAGAAGGTAAAGAAACAGCTTCTACCCATTTTGAAACATAATCATCTGCCACTAGGATATACTAATTGGAGAACAAGGATGGAAAGGGGCCCATAAAGTCTATACCCCATACATCAAACAACTCAACTTCAAGGATGTTGAGAGGCATCTCGTTACGCCTAGAAATATTTCCCATCTTTTGACATGCATCACATGCTTTAACATGAGCATAAGCATCTTTAAATTGCATAGGCCAATAAAATCCTGATTGTAATACCTTTTCTACTGTCTTGGTTGCACCAAATGACCTCCCGCTTCTCTAGCATGGCAAATGGTACTGAATGCTTTCCATTTTGTTCTCAGGCACACACCTTCACACAATTTGATCTGCACAATATTTGTAGAGAATTGAATCATCCCACTAGTAGTATTTAGCATTTGCTAGAAATTTTTTTTGTCTTGGAATGAAAGATCAGGAGGAAAAACACCACATGCTAAGAAATATGCGAAGAGAGCATCCAAGGTGGTGAATTAGCAGTGATACTTAACAAATATTCATCAGGGAAAGCATCGTCAATGGGAAATTCGTTAGAGTCCTCCTCTTCTTGCTCAATGCGGGAAGATGATCTGCCATAAGAACACCCCCTTATTGTCTCGAATTTCCAAATCAAACTCTTAGAGAAGTAAGACCCATCTTATCAATCTTGGTTTGGCCTCTTTGTTTGCAAGCAAATACTTTAGGGCAGAATGATCTGTAAATATAACAACTTTGGATCCAATCAGATAAGAACGAAATTTATTAAAAGCAAATACCACAACAAACAATTCTTTCTCCGTTGTTGTATAATTCTATTGTGCTTCATTTAATGTCTTGCTTGCGTAGTACACTAATTGACTAATCTTGTTCTGTTTTTGTCCCATTACAGCTCCTAGTGCATAATCACTAGCATCATACATTACTTCGAAGGGTAGACTTCAATCTTGTGCCACTATGATTGGTGCAGTGATCAACTTCTCCTTCAAAACCTCGAACGCCTGCAAATAATCATTGAAAAAGTTAAATGGTGCACCTTTCATTAATAAATTGCACAAAGGTTTTGCAATTTTAGAGAAGTCCCTGATAAGTCGTCGATAAAATTCTGCGTGTCCTAATAAGCTTCTCACGCCTCTCACATTTGTTGGAGGTGGTAACTTTTCAATGGTTTCAATCTTTGCACGGTCCACCTCAATTTCTTTTTCAGATATACGATATCCAAGTACAATTCCTTCCTTCACCATAAAATAATATTTCTCCCAGTTGAGGACCAAATTTGTATCTCTGCATCTCTACAAAACTATATTTAAGTTATGTAGACATGTATCACAAGAAGGGCCAAAAACTGAAAAACCATCCAGGAATACTTCTATAATTTGCTCAGCCATATCGTGAAAGATATCCATCATGTACCTTTGAAATGTAGCCAGTACATTGTATAAACTAAAAGGCATTCTCCTATAAGTGAATGTACCATAAGAATATGTGAAAGTTGTCTTTTCTTGGTCTTCAGGTGCTATGGCAATTTGGTTATACCCTGAGTACCCATCTAGAAAATAATAATATACATGGCCCGCAAGTCTCTCTGACATTTGGTCAATGAAAGATAATGGAAAATGATCCTTACAGGTTGCAGTATTAAGTTTCCTATAGTCCATACACTCTCTCCACTCTGTGATTGTCCTAGTTGGTATTAGCTCATTATTATCATTTTTAACCACTGTGATGCCTCCTTTCTTTGGAACCACTTGAACCAGACTGACCCAATTACTATCAAAAATAGGATAGATCATACCTACGTCAAGCAGTTTCAACACTTTTTTTCTTACCACTTCGTTCATTGCTAGGTTCAAGCGGCGTTGAGGCTGAATTGCAGGTTTATAGTTCTCCTCCATCAAGATCCTGTGCATACAAACTGAAGGGCTTATACCTTTTATATCAGCAATTGTCCAACCATTCGTTATTTTGTGATCTCTTAGCACACGCAAGAGTTTCTCTTCCTTGTCACCTGTCAAAGAACAAGAAATAATTACTGGTAGTGTAGATTTTTCACCTAAAAATGCATACCTTAGATATTGTAGTAACTCCTTGAGCTCTAATTTTGATGCCTCCAGAATGGATGGTGGAGCTGGTGAGGCACTTGCTCCAAGCTCCTCAATCTGTTGCCTCCCATACTTAAGCAATGATGTTGTTGCTTCCAAGTAGTTTACACACTCCCTTCTTTCAAAATTATCCTCAATGATGGTTACTGAATGAATGAGGCATGCCTTAAGTGGTAATGTTGGGGTCTTATTCTCAAACACTTCTATCATTATCTTCTCAATTATGTCAATATAATGACATTCATCATAGTTGGAGGGATATTTCATCACCTCAAAGACATTGAATGTAACTTCTTCATCCTGCACACGAAGAGTTAATTTTTCCTGTTGCACATCTATTAATGTATTGCCCGTTGCAAGAAATGGACGTCCCAAAATGAGAGGTACTTCTCTATCCTCCTCCATGTCGAGGACGATAAAGTCTACAGGGAAGTATAGCTTTTCACCTTTACTAGCACATCTTCAATTACTCTTCTCGGGTATTTGATAGACTTGTCCATCAACTGAAGTGATACGCTAGTTGGTTTTAGTTCTCTTAGCCCCAGTGTCCTGAATACAAAAAGAATCATCAAGTTAATACTGGTACCAAGATCACATAAGGCTTTTTCAAAATAAGAATTTCCTATGGTACAAGGTATAGTGAAACTCCCTGGATCTTTAAGCTTCAGAGGAAGCTTTTAGCAGAATGAAACAACATTCTTCATTCAATATTACTGTTTCATGATCCTCAAGTTTTCTTTTATTTCTTAGAATCTCCTTCATAAATTTTGCGTACTTGGGCTTTTGTGCTAGGGCCTCTGCAAAAGGAATGTTAATATACAGTTTTCTAAACATATTTAGAAATTGAACAAACTGTTTATCTGTAGTCCTTTGCTTGTGCTTCTGTGGGAATGAAAGTGGGGGAACATATGGCTTGATAACTGACTTCTCTGTAGGACCTTGCAGAGCCTAAGAATCTCCCAGAGTTTGGCTCCCTGGCTGAAATTTTGGCTGCTGGCTGGCTGAATTTTGGCTCTGTATATCCCCTGCCTTCTTCTCTTTTTTTGAGTTTTCATCTCCAGTGTTTGTTGGAGTAAGGTTTTCATCTCTGGAGAGTTAGTCCTGTGTTAGGACTTTTTCACTTCTTAACATGATTGCCTTGACGTGTTCTATGAGATTTATCTCCGAGTTGCTTGGTAACGATCCTTGTGGTTGATTGGACTGCAGGCCGAAATTTTGACTCATCTGCACCTCTAGGTTATGAATTGCAGCTGCTTGGTTCTTCAGGTTGGTGTCTGTGGTGGTCATGAATGTTTGTGTAATGACGACGAGCTGTTGCATTGTCTCCTCCAGGCTTGACTTCTTCTCTTATGGTGGTGGTGGCCTTACGTGCTGTTTCTGAAAGTTATTCGCTCTTGGAGCACTATTGTTGTTGTTTTCGCCCATCCTAGATTAGGATGATTCCTCCAAGCTGGTGTGTACATATTCGAATAGGGGTTATTATTCCTCTGGAAGTTGTTTACATAGTTTACCACTGGCTTGAAGGGAACCCAAAGTTGCCAACTTGTCCTTCATTGGCTGATTGCCCTGCAGTAAATTCATCATATGGAGGGTTTTGAGCTTGGATGGCGCTTACATTGGTTACATCGAGTTTCTTTGTTAACAATGCAAGTTGTGCATGTATTGCAGAGATTGTGTCTATTTCATGTACCCCAGCTGCCTTCCTTGGCATCGCTCGATCCGATTGCCACTGATAGTTATTTGAGGACATCTCCTCAAGAAGCTCGTATGCCTCATCACGTTCCTTGCCCATGATGCCCCTCCCGTGGCCGCGTCAATTATCATCTTGGTATTTGAATTCAGTCTATTGTAGAAGAATTGGATCTCCAACCAAGCAGAAAATCTGTGATGTGGGACTTTCCTGATCAATCTTTTATACATTTCTCAAGCTTCATAGATACTTTCATATTCAAGTTGAGAAAGCTGTGAGATCACTCCGTAGTTTTACCGCTTTAGATAGAGGAAAATATTCTGTGAGAAATTTATTCGCCATCTCATCCCATGTTGCTATAGTATTCTTAGGTAAAGAATTAAACCATATCTTCACTTTATCCTTCAAAGAAAAAAAAAAAAAGTTTCAGCTTTATTACCTCCAGAGACACACCATTAATCCTTTGTGTGTTGCATATCTCTAGAAAACTAGAGATGTGTTCATTGGGGTCATCATGTGGGAATCCCTTGAATTGAATGTGTGTTGCACCATCTGAATTAACCCCGGCTTCAGTTCAAAGTTGTTTGCTTGAATTTTCGGTGCAATGATGCACGAATTGGCCCCAGTAATAAATGGAACAGCGTAATCCCTCTAAGCTTTTCTTCGTTTTGATCTGCCATTACATTTTCTTGATCTCTTCTCTCCTTGAGCAAGCGTCTGAAGGTTATGTAAATCTCTGGATTAGATTATATGATTTTTGCACTACTAGAACGTCTCATCTACTAGCAACAATAAATCTCGAGAAAACTCAACTCTGTTCAGAACAGGAATTTGGCTACCTGGCCGAAATTTCAGCTACCTAGGCGAACTCTGTGATCTGTTGAGGTTGAGCTTCCTATAACCTGCAAAGGAAAAGATTTTTATATTAGGTCTGCAGATAGAATTCAAATCAGAACAGTAGTCGATATTGTTGATATTGAAAATTATATAATTCTCGGCAACGGCACCAAAAACTTGATGTGCGGCTTCGAATGACAAGTGTACCAATCATTTTCAAGTATTATAGTAGTGAGTAGAGTATTTTTCCCAGGAGGATTGTTGTTTCAAGTGCCTTAATCTTTCCTAATTCTATTTGAATAATTAATTTAATTAGAAGTTGTTGTGATTAAAGAACTACAAAAGAAGTTTGATTTAATTATGAAAATAATTAGGGTAATGATTTTAGTAATTGTAATCAAATAAAATATTATACACAATCAGAATTCCCTATCCTAATCAGTACTTTCTCTCGAATAATACCAATTCTATCTTCTAAATTTAAAATCCATAATCTCTCGATCTAGTAGATTGCTAGTCAGAAAATGCATTAAGTATGATGGATATTCCCATTTGACTGCACAACTCTTACATCTCAACATCTCGAGTTATGGTTGTTAATCCTAAAAGCTATTGCTAAGTTATCTGCTCTCAGACTCTAACCTAGCCTTCTAATTAATTGTCCGCACCAATTATAACATAAAGCACAAGATTTAACAATTTAGCATATAAAATATTTAAACTTTATAAAACACATAGGAGAATTTGCACAAAATATAATCTTATATTCTCAATACAATCCCTACATCATGCCCCTAGCTATAGAAAATTAGTTCATAAATATAAAATAAAATACATTAAAATATTGAAAGAGATCATGAAATAGAATAAATTAAAAGGAAAGTAGAAGAAAGGTAAGAGAGCACCAATAAAGATGAAGCCTTGTAAACTTCCTTGCTGAAAGTACTCTGAGAATTAATGACTAACAGTAGAATTTTATTGATTTTTGTCCAAAATAAAAGAGAGAATAAAATTGTATATTTTACAAGAGGCTTGGCGGCGTTTATATAGAACAGAGAGCAATAGAACCCTAGTCGAATACAATAATCTAGGTTTCTTAATTTACAAGAATTTCTAAGAAAATTCTATCTGTAAGCACCGCCATAGTTCGGCTAGCTGGCCGAAAAATCAACTAACTGGCTGAACTTTTTGCTGTATTAGCGCTCCGCTTTTTGACCCGTGTTGACCTCTGAGTTGGCATTCCTATTAACTGGTTCACGGCTGCTTGGCTAAAATCTACAGTTGGGTGGCTGAACTCTTGGCCCATTTCAATCTCAGATTTTTGTAAAAATTTTTGATTTTACATGAAGGCTCTGTTAAGATGTTCCAACTCTACTTCAAATCTCTGGTTCTGCATCTCTTTTGTTCATTTGATATCAATGATTCACCAATTTTCGCTCTTTTCTTCTAATTTACTCTTGACCTAAAATCTGCAAAATAACATTAACAAAATACCCATGCAGCATTAAATATGGCAAATAATATATATAAAAAGTGATGTAAAATATGTATATAGAGCATATACATCAACAATCTTAAAGGAGATGAATGACAAGGAGGAGATGGATTTCATGGGGCTCGTAGATAACTTGAAGAGCATAAGATAGAACAAAAAGTTAAAGAAGCAAAGGCACCATAAAAGAAGAAAAATGTCGCATTCAAAACCACTCATATCATCTCCGATAAGGACAAAGATTTTGAGCAAGATGATGATGAATAACTCTCCCTACTTATGAAGAATGTTCAAAGGATATTCCACAAAAGAGGTAGATTCAATGACCACAAAGGTAGATGACAAGATAAAGAAGAAAGAAGAGGAAATGAGATTGGCCCATGCTATAATTGCAAGAAGCTGAGCCACCTCATTGTGGATTGTCTAGACAAGAAAAACAAGGCAATCACATCCATATATAAAGAAGGCATTGAAGGTCACTTGGGATTCAGAAAGTAAATCCAATAGAGATATCGACATGATAAACTTGTGTTTCATGGCTCAAGACAATTACACACAAGGTAACTTCGGAACCCTCTTTAGATGTGATTTATCTTTTGATGAACTTGATGATGCTTTTGAACAATTTTCTCATAATTATGATTTATTTAAATTAAATAATTTAAAAATGAAAAAGAAAAATGAGATTTTGCAAAATAAATAAAATGTTGTTTTGAAAGAAAAAGAAGATTTGTTTATTTCTCTTGAAAATGCTGGAAAGGAATTCGATTCTTACAAAATTTCTTACAAAGTGAAACTTCCAAGTGTTGATGAAAATGAGATTTCTACAATAAAAAAGAAAATTAATACACTGAGCAATTGTTTCCAAGGAAACAAGCTCCAAAAAAACCACCACCACGAGTTTCACACGCACACACATCATGCACACAACTCACGACACTCACATCATGCTTTTGTGTATGTCAAGGTGTACACTTGTACATATTGTGACTGAAAATGTCACTTGGCCAAGTTTTTATATGATTGATTAAATATAGCTAAAAAATATATTTAGATACATAGGACTAACATCATAGGACTCGAAAGATTTGGATACCAAAATCAACTTCTATTTAAATGATGTATGGGCCTAGCCATCAAGACGCAGGCGAGGTGATACCTTGATAGTGGTTGCTCACAACACATGACATGGGATATCAATAACTTTGTAACACTATCGAGATCTAATGAAGGTGGCACGGTCACCTTCGAAGATGATTTTTAAGGGAAAATAACTGGTATAGATAATATCAAAATTGATATATCTTCTTTAATTGAAAATATTGCTTTAGTAAATGGACTAAAATATAACTTGTTAAGCATTAGTTAATTATGCGACAAAGGTTTAGATGTTATTTTTTTTATTCGTATTGTAGTTTAATTGATAAGAAAAATAATTCTCGTGTGCTTTTTGATTTTCGTGAAAATAATATTTACATCATTGATATGTTGAATTTGGATTGTAATGTTACTATTTATCCACCAGAAATGAAGATTCATGGTTATGACATAGAAGGTTAGGTCATATTTTATTTAATTATCTATCCCATATTGGTTCTAAAGAAGTTGTGAAGTGTATTTCAAAGTTGAAATTTGAAAAAGACCGCATTTGTGATGCGTACCAACTTGAAAAAGAGACCAAATCTTCTTTCAAATCAATTAGGGATATCATGACATCTCGTCCATTAGAATTAATACATATGGATTTGTTTGGTCCGATCAAAACCAAAAACTTAAGTGAAAATTGTTTTGTTTTTTTGTTCTCGTTGATGATTTTTTAAGATTTACTTGGGTTTTCTTTTGGAACACAAAGATGAAGCTTTCTTGTTTTTCAATGCTGTTCGAAAAAGAGTTGAAAAAGGAAATTTTCAAATTTTTTGATTTTACACATTCATAGTGATAGAGGCGGTGAGTTTATTAACCACTCTTTCATTATATATTATGAAGATAATAGAATTAAACATGAGCTATCATGTCCTAGAACTCCACACACACAAAAAAAGAATAGAACTCTTTAAGAATGACTAGGACAATGATTAATGAAAACGGCTCCCTCAATATCTATTTACTAAGGTTGTAAACACATCATGTTACATTATAAATAGAATTCATTTCGGCAAAAATTTAAACAAAATCTATTTTTAGATTATCATTTGAGAAAATCAAATGTTTTTTAGTTTAAAGTTTTCGGATATAAATATTTTGGTTTAAACACAAAGGATAATTTAGGAAAAATGGATGCAAAATCTTTTGAAGCTATTTTTATTGGATAATCTTCTACTAGCAATGCTTATAGAGTATTTAATAAATCAACCTTGACTATTAAAAAATCAGTGCATGTGAAATTTAAGGAATCTAACCCTTTTGTGAAGAATGTTATAGATTCTCCTATTGATTGTATAGGTGAAGAAATTGAGAGATTATCTACAAAAGACTCACCTACACAAGAACAAAAGCAAAGAGAAGAGCCAAGTGGTGAAGTACAAGCAATACAAGAAGTATCTCAACCACCTTAATAAGAGTAATTAGAGATGGTTTTAATAGTATTTAACATGTTTTTAATTACTGAATAACAGTCTCTATCCTTCTCCTTAAATAGGAGTGATTGAGATGGTTTTACACATCAAGTTTTGCAAACTTTTCAAGCTTCTCATTCTAAATCTCTTGTGACAAAGTTCTTATGCTATTAAATCTAATTTCTCTCAATATTCTCTCACACTCTTCTTGAGCTTTCAATATTCTACTCTTAACGATAGGAAAGGTGTAATTGAGTGTATTTGTGATATTTTGAAGATCACTAAGTGTTGTAATTTTTTGTTCTTTGAGAGTCCCTCTTGGGAGAAGGGTTGAGTTGGTTTTGCGGCTTTGGATCTTGCGAGATCAAGTTCAGTTTTAATGTAGTTGATTATAGTGAAATTCTTCATTGTGGTGAAGGTAAAGATATAGAGCAAGTGGCTCGAACCTCGATAACAACTCTCATGTTTGCGGTTGGCTTATGTCATGCACCGCTTCTCAAAATATGTTGAAACGGAGACGCGATGAGAGTTGGTGACGTATATACGCGAGGAGAATACCCAATGTATATATGTTAAGCCTAAAGTAAACTGAGCAAATTATATAAATCATCTACGAAGGCTATAAAATCACTACAATAATACGTACAAGTTTTCACACATGATAGCATATTTTATAAGTAAATCAAATAGAACAATATGGAGTTCAAGCTATAGAGAATCAATAGAATTAACAGAATAAAATGGAAGATGTAAACAATATCCAAGAATCCGGGTGATCAAGCAAAAGAAGCCCCAAACTTCTCAGATACACATGATCTCCTCAGATATTTGATCAGTATGAAATATATCCCTGGATATGAATGCGCAAATCTAGGGGAGTCAGAAAGCTCCTAATGAGTGCATAAAATGAGGGAATATACACGTGCATATTATGTGTATTCATATTATGTAATAATATAAAATATATAGATTAAAAAAATGTCATGAATAGAACTAAAATTAGAAGACAGTATAGTCCAATATGATATCAATCAGCATGTTACAAGTATTACGATAAAAGACAGTATATAATGAGCGACGGGGATGAATCAGTTATAAAAATCATGTGTCCTGTGACATGGCATACAAATATATAAGCTAGCACACATCAATCATAGTGTATTATGCAAGTCTGTTATTATTAATTATGTTAATGAATACCAATTGTCACATGCAGTAAACGCATTACATACTTCGCCTACTACACATGTCAATCGGGATACTATGTTATCGAAACTGATTGACAGAGACATTGTCTATATTTTAAGTGGGTTTTGTATATACCCGGAACCATGGCTGTTCTTGGTGCTGAACCAGGCCGTACCGTCAGATACTCAATATGTGAACAATAAAAAAATAACATGGAGGGATGTAAATCATACCCAGAAACCTTGCAGTTGAACCTTTTTTCGAATGCGCCACTTGTATCTTAGGTCCATCCAAAATACAGACATTATCTTTCTTATCAATTTTTTCAATCCCGGTATAAATTTTCTAATATCCATGCTAAAAAGATTACCGGAATAATGCCATTACAGTAATAATAATAGTAACATTAACAATGTAACAATATAACGATGCCTACTGTTACTGTATAACAATAATTTCTCAATAATTTCAGTAACATGAATTTATACTTAGAAATATTTTAATCGTACTTCATATATCAAGTCGTTTAGGAAGTATCAATATAGTTCAAGTTCATCATTTGGATTCTCTGAAACTATCACTAATTATAAGTGTTTTTAATTATTTTCTAAATAAAAATAGTTAACAATTCCAATAATGAAATTTATGGACACTAATAATTATTTACTCAAACATTTATAATAATTTCGTGTTATCACAAAATGAACAAATCAAAGGTAATAAAATATTTAATCACTGTACAAGCTATTAAAATATGAAAGTCTACAATTTCTAAACCTTTTTACATGCTCGAGAATTTAATAAGAGATTTAAATAACATGCACATTAAATAAATGAATTGCACAGTAAACTGAGTTACTTAATAATATTAACCTTATGTAAATTAGTCAAGAACACTATTCAACTTATGTTCGATGTATTTAAACATGGACGATAATTAATGTGTTTACATACAACAAATTAAACATTAAATAAAAGCTAAAAGAAAAGAAACACTCACTAATAATATTTAAAATTTATAATAATATTTTTTCAAAATTTCCCTATTTATAATTATTTATAAGTATTTCTCTAAAACCCAATCAATTAATAATTCAAGCAATTAAGTTTAAAGAATTGATAATTATATATTTAAGAATTGTAATAATGAGATGCAGATACAAGATGAATAATTCAGGGCAAACAATCTATCAGTTGTATAATAAGATAAATCATGGAATTTAGCAATTTTCTAAATATATTAAATACAGGACTTAAATTTAACAACTCAACTAATCAAATATTAAATAAATAAAAAGAATAAAGAAAGGAAAGACTCACAAGGCAATTTATTTTGTATTTAATACATGTGGACATGAACAATAATTAATGGGTATGAACCATAATTAAACATGAATTATAATTTTAAAAAATAATATTTATTAAAAGAGAAAAGAGTCAAACACTCACATTGGATTTCTGAGAATTTATAGGAGATTACGTGAAGCTTTGTGCCCTGGACTAGCCGTGGTTGCGTAACTCCTATCTCCATGATTCCAACGCCTCCAGAGTTGCCCAAATCAGAGATCAGAAGACTTAGAAATGGCCCAACACAAAAACAGTGCATAATGGGTCTAGATTTCTTAACGAGTTAGGTCAGATATGACCCAATAACCCAAGCCCATAACTTAAAGGATTGGTTTGGATTTAGGTTTAAGGTGAAGCGGGTTTGGGTTGGTTGTTGGGTTGGGTTGTTGGTGGATACAACATGGGAAAGAAAAATCAGATGAAGAAGAAGAAAAGGGAAGTGGAGGGAGAGCAGGGCGTGCTGGAGAAAGGCCGGCGCAGCGTTGGCAGTCCTGGGTACGGCGGCACTGCCAGCGCCGGGAAGAGGAAAGAGAAATGAGAAGGTAAGGGAGGAAGAGAGAACATGAGGGAGTGAGAGAAGAGACAGAGAGAGATGAAGAACGAAAGAGAGAGAAGGAGAAGGAGGGAGAGAGGATGATGGGATTTGGTTGGCCGAACAAGGAGAGTGAGAGAGTTGGGAGGTGGTGTTCATGCACGAGGAGAGGAAGCATGCAATAGAGGGCAGCCGCGGTGGTCGGGCACGAGGAGAAGAGGGGTGCAGGTGGCTGGGGTTGCGATGAGGTAAGTTAGACGGCAGAGGAGAGAAGCTTGCGGTCGGGCAGGAGGAAGAGGGGGCGGCTATGGCTCTGGCGGAACGGCGGAGGGGTAAAGGCTTCGCATGGAGGAGGGGAAAATGATGGTAATGGTATATGGTGGGCTCGGTAGAGTTTGAGTTATCGTGCTCGCATGGGTTGATGAGGAAAGAGGGCAGGCCAGCATGGTTGAGGGTCGCTGGCAAGAGGGAGATGGTGCTCGGTGGTTGGCGGAGATCGAGGAGGAGGTGGCAATAGGTTAATCTCAGCTAGGTGCTCCAGCCGGCCGACCGGCATCGGGTTCGAAGTAGGGAAAGAAGAATATGAAGACAAGGAGGTGGCACTAGTCTAGTGCACACGACAACAATAGAGGAGCTCGCAGCGGAGGGGATGGGTTGCCGGGCTCATGCGTGGTGTAGAGGAGAAGAAGAGGGGAGAGAAAGAGAGCAGCGACATTTTTAGGGTTAGGGTTGTAGTCAAGGTTTCGTGTAAGGAGTAGGAGAAGATGTATATATGGGTTAATATTTTGAGCTGGGCTTTGGTTTATGTAAAGGAAAAAAGAAAGAAAGAAATAGAAATGGGCTTGGGTTTTTGTTTGGGCTTATAAAAAAAATAAAAATGAAAAGGTGAAAGGAAATATGGGATGGGCTCATGTGGGCTTGGACCGTGGGCTATCTAGATATTATTACAAAAGAATAAATAATAATAGCATTTATAACAAGTATTAACAATGTTAATAATATATATAGCCAAATAAGTGCATAATACCTTAAAATAAATTATACACATATAATAGTAATAATAACGATTCTAAATCAAAGTAACGAATAATATATGAATAACAATGAATATTAGTTTATTTAATTAATAATATATAATATATACGTATTTACAACCACAATCATGCCTGTGCGAACATAAATTAAGAACATTTATTTATTATATATATGTATTTGTACACATATACAAAATAGGTTCATTAATAATAATAAGGATAAGTAAATCCAAAAATTTGGAATATATATACAATATTATTAGCTAGGGGAATTACATTTTACCTACCTTACAAAATTTTTGTCCTCAAAATTTCAATAAAGTGGAGAATGATAAAAAGAGCACCAAGGTTGATAATGAATAGGATAGAATCAAGAATAGACACCATAGAATAGGGATCAAAAGAATGATAATCAATCAAATGACGTCTTTTGGCTTCCGTGTCGCTTTTATATGGCACCACGATTCTGTTGCGCTACTCTGACCTCTGCTACCAGCTTCAAAATGGAGTGGTCAATCTATAAAAGTCAATTAGAATCAGTATAAAGGATGAAAATTAATAAGAAAATCCAAATCACTCCGAAAGAAATGTTGGAATCAGGGACATCAAAAGATCAAATAGATGGATTTTAAAGAAAGAATGATCGATTTTCAAGTAGACTCAAAATCATTGTGTGAATATATATGTATAATGCAGTGTAAATATAACTCATCTCAGGTCACATGTAAGAACCAGGTCCACTTTGTGTCAAAAATCGAAAGTCACAAGTCAAACTTAGCTCAAACATGATATCAAGAAAACCCGGTTACACATAATTTGGTCGAAACCTGGCTCTAAGAAAACCCTGTCATGCCTCGCTTTCTAAAATACATTGAAGCGGAGATGCGATGAGAGTCAGCAGCGTATATGAAATATACCTAGAGGGGGTGAGCAAGTGTATTGCTAATCAAATACAATTTTAAAACTACTTATGATGAATTATGCAAATGGTCACTCAAAACAAGAATTGAAGCCAAATTCCCCGTGAAGGGCCCTAGAAATTCTCCTCTTTGATTCCTCTAGATAATGAGTTGAGGCGCTCAATTGCCTCCTTATTGAGATGAGTATAGACCAGTAATGAAAGTGATGGAATGAAAGCAATTATAAAATGCAAGATGAATAATTATACAAGTATGAGAAATGAAAAGCAATAGAGAGCAAGACACAAGCAATCGCAAACACAAAGGAATTTGTTCCAAGGTTCGAGCTACCGCTCTACGTCCCCGCCTTCACCGCTATGAAGGATTTCACTATTCTCTAAGGGATCTTCCACAAAGAAATTATAACATGGTCTATACAAGATTGGAGTACACAACTCCACAAACTCAACCTTCTACACAAAAGGGAGCACAAAGCCAATTGAGGTTACAAAGCTCTCAGTGATCTAACATGATCACAAACACTCTTATAACTTCCTATGGAGTAGAATATAAAGTGTTTCTCAAGAAGTTAAGTAAGAGATAAAATTCAGTTAGAAAGAATAGAGGAGCTTTAAAACCAACTGAAAATAGCTTTAGAAAGAAAGAACTTGAAGATTGAAAGCTAGAAAAAAATTTCTCTTTTGAAACAAACTTGAAAACTCATAAAGTTGTGTGTTTTTCTTTTCTAAAATCAAAACCAATGCCATATATATAGGCAATGAATAAATATCATTTATAAATTATACCAAGTCATTTGTCGTGGGTTTTGACACTTGGAAACAAGAAATGCCTGTTGGAATCTACTAAAAACAAAACAGATTCAAAAACTAACTGTTATGGCCATCTGGCAACCTATCGGTACAGGTCATCCAGAAAAAAGCCATTGGCTCTAATCGACCGGCGGTCGACCGCTCGGTAGTTTAAAACGAAAAACTAAACTGTCGGTCGGTCGACCCGGTCGACCAACCCTAACCGAGAGTGAGGTTCTCTCAGTCGATCGACCGCTCGGTCGACCGCAAGGGTTAGCGGTTGATCGGTCGGTCGACCGACAATGTGAACAAACTGCACGCCCTTGGCCAAAGGCCCGGTCGACCGCCCGGTCGATCGTTTTGGCCTGAAATGGTCTCCAGTGGACCGTCCGATCGACCATTCTAGCCTGAAAATAATTTTCAAAATAGTTTGTATTGGTTTAAGGGTAATGTATCAATGTATAGGTGACGAAATACATGTTCTAAACTTGTTATTAAATTTTGAAAAAATTTGGAGACATGTATCAAAACAAACATGCAAAATACTAATACTACCAAAACTTGTATTTTTCAAAATCATGTATTTTGTGTCTGTAACTTCTTGAGCATCATAACTATGTTCTACACTCTAACAAACTAATATCTTACAAGGCTCTAGGTGATTACAAGATCTTCAACCGGGCTTCTCCTTTAGCAATATTTGAATGCTTTGAACTTTAATCCCATATGTTAATCTTCTTGAGTTTTCAATACCTTCCTTTAGAGGATGAAAACTCCTTGAATCCTTAGAACCCTGAGTAAATTTAAATACTTGAACTTGACTAGTACATATAACCACATATATTTTATTATCATCAAAATCATAAAATCGGGTGATTGTAACCTTGGGCCAACAGTATATACACAAGGAGAATACCACACGTATATACGCTAAGACTAAGGTAACTTAAGCAGCCTACATAAATATCTACGAAGGCAATAAAATCACTACAATAATACATATAAGTTTTCACACATGATAGCATTATTTTATGAATAAATCAAATAGAACAATATGGAGCTATAAGAATCAATAGGATTAACAGAATGAAAATAAAGGCGTGAAGAATACTCAAGAATCTGGGTGATCAAGCAAAAAAGGCCCTGAAATCCTCAGATACACGTGATCTCCCCAGATACATCATCAGCATGAAATGTATCCCTGGATTGGACGCACAAATCTAGGAGAGTCAGAACACTCTCAATTAGTGTGTAAAATGAGGGAATGTGCACATGCAAATTATGTATATGCATATTACGATCCTAATATAAAATATATAGAATAAATAATATCATGAATAGAACTAAAATTAGAAGACAATATAGTCTAATATGATTAATCAACATGTTACAAGTATTACGATAATAGACAGCACATAATAACCGATGGATGAATCTGTTATAAAAATCATGTATCAGGTGCCTATCATGGAATACAAATATATAATAAGTTAGCACACATCTATTATAGTGTATTATGCAAGTCTGTTATTTTCAATTATGTTAGCGAACACTAAGTACCATATGCAGTAATCACATCTCAACTATGTCCACTACACATGACAATCAGGATCTTATGTTAATTAAACTGATTGGTGAAGACATTGTCTATGTTTTAAGCGGGATTTGTACATATCTGAAACCCTGGACCATGTTCCAGGCATTGAACGAGACCGTGTCAGGTACTCAATACATAAACAATAATAATATAAATATGACAGGATGTCAGTCATTCTAGGGAACCCTATAGTGGAACCTTTTTTTCTGCTGCGCAGCCGTATCCTACGTCCAACCAAAATACAGACATTGTCTCCCATATCAATTTTTTCAATTCTGGTGAAAGTTGCCTAATATTCCTGCCACAAGATTACTGGAATATTGCCATTACAATAACATTAACAGTAACAATAATAATGTAACAATATAACAATGCCAAATGCTACTGTAGAACAATAATTTTATCAGTAATTTCAATAACATGAATTTATACTTAGCAACATTATTAATCATGCTTCATATATCAAAGTCGTTCAGAAAGTGTCAATATAGTTCAAGTTTCATCATTTGGATTCTCAAAAACTTTCACTAATTATAATTGTTTTTAATTATTTTCTAAATAATTATAGTTAACAATTTTGATAATGAAATTTCAGAACATTAATAATTATTTTCTCAAACATTTATAATAATTTCGATTATCACAAAATGAACAAATCCAAGTTAAGAAAATAATTAATCATTGTACAAGAAATTAAAATATGAAAGTCTACAATTTCTAAACACTTTTACATGCTAGGGAATTTAATAAAAAAATTAAATAACATACACATTAAATAAATGAATTGTATAGTAAATTGATTTACAATAATAATATGTAATTTATGTAAAATAGTCAAGAACACTTTTTAACTTGTATTCGATGCATTTAAAAATGGATTATTAACGTGTTTACATTTGAGGACTCAAGAAAATCATTCAACAAATTAAATATTAAATAAAAGGCCTAAAGAAAAGAAACACTCACTAATAATATTTAGAAGCCTTTTTCTAGAACTTCCCTATTTATAATTATTTAGAAGTATTTCTCTAAAACCCAATATTAATAATTCAAGAAATTAAATTTATAAGAATTGATAATTATATATTTGAAAATTGTAATAATGAGATGCAGACACAAGTGAATAATTCAGGGCAGAAATCTATCAGTTGTATAATATGATAATCATGGAATTAAGCAATTTTCTAAATATGTTAATACTAGAACTTAAATTTAACAACTCACCTAATCAAACATTAAATAAATAAAAAGAATAAAGAAAAGAAACACTCACAAGGTAATTTATTTTGTACTTAATACATGTGAACATGAAACTAATTAATGGGTGTGAACCATAATTAAACATGAATCATAATTTTTAAAATAACATTTATTAAAGAGAAAAGTATAGAGAATTTACTGGAGATTACGTGAAGTTTTATGCCCTAGACTGGTCTTGGCTGCATAGCTTTCATCTCCACGATTCCAATACCTCCAGAATCGCCCTAATCGGAGATCAGATGACTGAGAAATGGCCCAACACGAAAACAATGCTAGACAGGTATAGATTCCTTAATGAGCCAGTCGGATATGACCCAATAACCCAAACCCATAACTTAAAGGATTGGTTTGGATTCAGGTTTAAGGTGAAGCAGGTTCGGGTTGGTTGTTGGATCGGTTTGTTAGGTGGATCCAACATGGGAAAGAAAAGAAAAGAAGAAGATGAGGAGGGAAGTGGAGGGGAACGGGGCGTGGCAGATAAAGGCCAACAGGACACTGCCAGCATCAGGGAGAGGAGAGAGAGAAACGAGAGTGTGAGAGAGGAAGAGAGAAAACAATAGGGAGAGAGATGAAGATTGAGATAGAGAAATGAGACGTAGGGAGAGAGGGTGATGGGGTTTGGTTGGCCGAGCAAGGATAGTGAGAGAGTTGGGAGGTGGCATCCATGCACGAGGAGAGAGAGCATGCGGCAGAGGGCAGCAGTGGTGGTCGGGCCCAAGGAAAAGATGGGTGCAGATGGCTGGGGGTTGCGGTAAAAGGAGTTGGACGACAGAGGAGAAGAACTTGCGGTCGGGCACGAGGAAGAGGGGCGGCCATGGCTCCAGTGGCACAACGGAGGGGTACAGGTTGCGCGTGGAGGAGGGGAAATGATGGCAATGGTGCGGTGGAGCTCGGGTTGTCGTGCTCATATGGGTTGATGAGGAAGGAGGGCACGCGAGCGTGGTGGAGGGTCACTAGAGGTGGTGATCGGCGGGTGGCGAAGATCAGATTAATCTCAGATGGGTGCTCCATCTGGCCAGGTCGGTATCGGAGTGGGGAAAGAAGAAGATGAAGGCAAGGAGATGGCGCTTGTATGGTGCACACAGCGACGAGAGAGAAGGTTATGGTGGAGGGGATGGGTTGCCTGGCTCGTGCGTGGTGTAGAGGAGATGAAAAGGGAAGAGAAAGAGAGCGACGGTAGTTTTAGGGTTAGGGTTGCATTCATGGTTTCATGTAAGGGAGTGGGTAGGAGAAGATGTATATATGAGTTAATATTTTGGGCTGGGCTCGGGTTTATATAAAGGAAAAAGAAAGAAAGAAATAGAAATGGGCTAGGGTTTTTGTTGGGCTTATAATAAAATAAAAATGAAAAGGAGAAAGGAAATATGGGATGGGTTCATGTGGGCTTGGACCATGGGCTATCTAGATATATTCTTACAAAAGATTAAACAATAATAATAGCATTTATGACAAGTATTAACAATAATAATATATATAGTCAAAAAATGAATAATACCTTAAAATAAATTATACACATTTAATAGTAATAATAATGATCCATAAATCAAAGTAATGAATAATATTGGAATAACAATGAATATTAGTTTATTTAATTAATAATATATACATATATACATATATTTACAACCACTATCATACTTGTGTGAACACAAATCTTGAACATATATCTATTATATATATACAAGTTTTTATACACATATACAAAATAGGTTCATTAATAATAATAAGGATAAGTAAATCCAAAAATTTTAAAACATAAATATAGTATTATTAGTTAGAGGATATTTTCGTTTGCGTTTGATCTCTCTAACTCTCTCTCTCTTTTATTAACTCATTATTATAATTGTTTCTTGTGCTTACTTAAGATTATTTATTTGTTTGTATACTCTTTGATCAAGAAAGTAATTGCGCACCTCAACTCTTATTTTAAGAGGAATCTTGAGGAGAAGTTTGGAGCCCTTCATAGGGTATATGGCTTCAATGTTGATTATCGTTTTGTTTAAGTTTTAGTAGATTATAATTATTTTTATTTCTTCATTAGATTAGCATATCTCATATTCATCTCTCTAGGTGAATTTAAGTTAGATATGTAATATCTAAAAATATTCTAGGGGCTATGATAATTTTTAGGATCCCAAAAATAATTGTCTGAACCACATGGGGCTAAATGAAATTGTACCTTTTATTTAGAACTGGTTCGGGTCCATACGGGTTGGGTTCAGGTTTGATTTGAAACCCAAACCCAATATGTGTTTCTTTCCCATCAATAATAATAGCAACACCTACTGCTGCTCCTCCCCACTCGCGTCCCTCGGCCTCGCGGCCGCCGTCGCCTTCCCTTGTCGCCGACCAGACCGATGGAGAGAAAGATACTGAGAGGAGGAGAAAGAGAGAAAGAAAGAAAGAAAGTGAGGAAGAGGGTTGCTCCGACTGCCTTGTCGTTAGCCCATCGGTCGACGCCGCCCTTTCGCTAGCTCGTCGGCTAGCGCCGCCCCTGGCTTGTCACCACCCTGGCACTCACTACTCCGCCGAACTCCCCTATCGGTACCCCTCTCCACCAGGCTGAGCAAGAGAAGAAAGAGGGAGAGTGAGGATGAGAGATAGTTTGAGCGGGAGAGAACTAGCAGAGAAAAAGAGAGTAAAATTGAGGAAAATGAGAATTTTCCCTCATATTTTACTCGTGTATATTTTCATCAAATTTTCCTTACCATGAAGCCTAGCCACATATATCCTAAACTCCCTCTCATTCACAACCTCATGCTATAGTTAGGCCACCTCACCATTCCTTTCAATTTGTATTAAAAATAAATAAATATACATACATGTATTTTTACATGTACAATATACACACGGCCCCCAATAGTTCATATCCACACCATTATTTAATTATTTACAAATAAATAGAAGATTCCTCTCTTAATTTCCTATTGATCATAAGTTAAAATAAAAATTTAATAGACTTAATATATGTATATAATCCAAATTTTTGGTAATCAAGATTAATTAAAAAAATGGGTATTACACAGTGTACCCCTCTCCAAACACCCCCCAGCTCTGCCACTGGGAATGAGATGACACTAACTTTGCAACTATGAGCTCTCACTACCCCCACCCGCTTTATTTCTCAGCAACCACCCTGCTCTCGCCTTCTCCGAGTGCATGGCTAAACCTTCAATTTAAGTTGTTGATTGAGTAAAAGCTGCATAGAAAAATATAAAATTTTAGAACTTAAGAATAAAGTGCAAGGTACTCAATACTACCGCGATAACAAGTGATCCACAAGGAGGGACTTGCGATGGAAACGTATTGGAAGTTCTCTTTAGTTTACTTAAATGGTTAAAAGTTCTTCTCTTGTACTTGAAAAGAAAAGGAAAAAGAATCTATTGTTAAATTAAGAAGAAAGTGGTAGATTGAGAAGGTGAAGAAAATAAAAAATGAGTTTATACAAAGAAAGTGAAAATATTAAATAGAAGAGAGTTGTGATTGGTGGTAATCTAAAATAAGATTAAGAAAAAGAAGAAGAAAACCCTAAATTACATACTTATCTCTTTGAGTTGATGACTTACCTTGAATCCTTGGCGAAGACTTACCTCATCATGAAGACGAGCAAAGCATGAAAAATAGGATCTTCCCGTTCCTAATCTACACTATGAATTAAGGGGTAAACAAACTAACAAAAGAATAGTTATCCATCATCATAAGCCATCAAGGGCACTTGCAATGGCAACGCATGTTCAAATGCTATAGGTTTTATTTGAATTATCATCAAAATCTGATAGAAGAAGAGTAAGAGAAAAGAAGAATATAAAAATGAAATTTTAATTCAACAAAGTAAAATGGAAGAAAAAAAGAATAACTTACACTGGTGTTACCCTTAGTACAAGCTTCACTATCATTCCTCCATGAAACTCTTCTCTAGTTTCAGTTACATAAAGAAAAATAAAAATTATATAAATAAAAAGTAAAACCTAAGTTACAAAATAAAGTACAACCTAGCCTATGCTCTTTGCAGAAACCGTTCCCTCTGGCCTCCGAATTTACAGGTATTTATAGCATAAGGGTAACGGGGAGAGCATTTGAAGATAGGGGGAGCAAACGATCCCCTTATCTCACTTAACTGTAGCAGAAACGCGGCTTGGGCCGCATTTTCATGGCCCAGTGTGGCCAGGTGTCCACACCCGGGAGTGTTGGTCCCTGTTTTTCTCCTTTTGGCTTTTATCTAATAATATTTCAGTTTTGGTCTTCTAGATTTGACGATACTTCTATTGATCTTCAGTTAACCAAATAGATCTATAGAAATCTGACTTTAACTAGTTTTTGTTTGATCTTATCTCTCTAATTTTGCATTGATCTTCAGATTATCTTCTGTTTATTAGCCTTAATCCTCAGTTTGATTTAATTTTGAATTAAATCAGAATTTAAATGGGCTTTTGAGCTCGTTCCTTCTCCATCTCATTTAGTAAAGGCCCCTGCAAATATTAGACAAAAAGATATTTGAAGCAGAGTTTATTAAACAATAAATATGAGAATGTGACGACAAATATGCAATATCAGCGACCGATCACACTCTCACACCTATCTTTTGCTCATCCTCAAGCAAAACAAATAAAAAGTAAAACAGAGCTAACCTAGTCTAACTCACTTTTGTAGGAATCACGATTGCACTTAGCATGTGCAACAAGCCGTTAAAACTCTAGGTTACCCCTAAAGGACGAGTTTTGTCTCATGACGGTTTTCAGCAGATTACAACCACAAAATCCATAAAGAAGGGAAACAAAGTATTAGTATTTTGAAAAGCATTTTGAAAAAGAGAGAAAATATTTGAAGTATTATTGTAAGAGTTCAAGTAATTTATAAGTTATAGGAAAATTGAATTTTTCATTTCTAAACTTAGTCTCTATTCAAAAATTTGTGATCAGTCAAGGTAAGGAGTCAAATTGTATTTCTCATCTAGTATATTATTATATCCTAAGTCATGTGCACCTTTGTGACATTGAAATTTTGACTTGGGATTCTTTAATTCTAACTCTTATGCCTTATTTATATATATATATATATATATATATATATATATATAATATATATATATATATATATTAGTGGTATTATTCTATAGTTCTATTAGGATTCTAATCTGCCCGTGTAACGAGCCTTTAGTCGGTGACTCCCAATTGGATGATCTTAGGGCACCAAGTGAGAACACCCCAAGAACTTAAGGACTCGAGCAAACAAGGCCACAAAACTAAGAGTTTTTATTTATAAGATGGACCACTTTTAGACTTGAATACTTATGATTTATGAGGCATAAATACCCAGCTTAATCATAGTATGTATATATATATATATATATATATATATATATATATATATATATATATATATATATATATATATATATATATATATATATATAAGGCATAAGAATCTTTGTTTTTGAACCCTAAGTGTGTAAGTATATAAAGTATGCATATTTCATTAAGGTAAAAATCAATAGTAAATTACTTTTTCAAATTTTATTCCTAACCCTAAAAATCAAACAAATAATCTTATTTTGACCAGGTATAAGAAAATCCTAATTATGATTCTCCTATTCCTTAAAATTAACTCAATTTCTTACAAAAAAATTGATCAAAATATTGTTTCTCTTTTCAAAAACTTTTTAAAAGCAACAAAAAAATTATTTTTAAATAAAAAGAAAACTTTTATTATGTTAGAACCTCCCCCACACTTATCTCATGCATTGTCCTCAATGTATGAATGAATGCATAAATGCATGAAAAAGAAGAAAGGAAAGAAAATATAAGTTTAAGGTGGTAGTTTTGGTGGTGGTCGGATTGGGCCAAGCACTGCTATCCAATCAAGATAATGTGTGATCACGAAACCCACCTATATTTACCTCTTTTCTATTACATATTTACATTTCCCAATATAAATAGGATCATGCAAGATCCTATCATGAAAATTATTTCTTTTACATGACCAATCTTGAAAAATCAGCATGGAGTCATTATGGTCTATACCTATGTCTAACAATAGAATGTAATTTTGTAGAATAGATGATTTGGGCTCTGAAATGAAAAGATCGGAAACCAATACTAACTCGAAAAAATCAATTTTGAGTTCGAGAGTAGGTTTTGGTTCAAGAGTTAATTTAAATCAAAGAATTCAATATCACATTCTTTTTCATTAATGAAATATGACTATCCAAAAGAGGTGGTTCAATCTCAAAAATCTATGGATACAGGAATCAATGTTGGCTCGAAAAATGGGTCAAACTTGGGTAAGAATATCAAAATCAACATAGATTTAAAAATTGGAATTGAATCACAAAGTTGTGGGTCGGGGTCAACTTATGTTCAAGTTCAATTTCATTGAAATGAAAACTTGCCAATTTGTCGATGAGTTGATATTGATCAAGTTCAAGGTTTTGTAGTGAAATTGAATCTTAGTCAAAGTCTTCAAGATAGCATGATTCTTGATTTTTATCAATATAGCTAAAGTGTCGGGAATAGTTAAAGATTGGGTAGTGAGAGTTTTCTTATTCCTATGCTTATTTTCTAGTCGACTAAGTCTAGCTTCTATCATATCGAATGGATCACTTTGGAATTGAATCATAGATTCCATACTCTTTTCTAAGTCGGTATGTTCTTCTTATTGCGGGACTTGAAAATTTGAGTAAGGATCTTGGATTTGAAAGTCTTGTGGGAATTGCGAGTCCATTATTTTCAGTTTTCGTTCTTTAGACTCAATCATGGCTTCTATACTCTTAGTCACTTCAGATTTTTCTTCTATCGATTGATCATGACTAGAAAAATTTGAAGCTAAATTTTGGAATGATGGTTTACAATATGACTCGGGGGAGTTGTAACCCCACTGATTCTGTGAAGAGTGGTGATGATCATTTCAGTCTTGTTCATAATATTGGGACTGAGACATATATTGATTCGGATAAGACCAATCCGGTAAATTTATTAGTTAAAGTTATAATATGCCTGGTTAGTAGTATCCGAGTCAAAAGAGATTGGTGTGAAGTGTGGATCACCATATGTATTAGAATAATTATAGTTATAATCCATATCACAAAGATGTCAAAAATAAAAAAACAAAAAACAAGCAAACAAACAAACAAACAAAGAAGGAAAAATTTAGCCTAAGTTAGGGTAGACCTAGACGTAGACGACTCCTAACTGGTTAGACTATCCATAGGGGATACATTGCAAAATCTAACCACAAGTTAATCGGCCAGGTAGGGGCAAGACTAGTGAGAGGTATCCGTGCATAAACAACAGGCCTAATTATACCAAACCACTATTCTTTGAGGTTTCGCCTCTCAATCACCAACCTTACACACTGACTTGGCAAGAGTCAAATTCTAATCAACTTCCCCTTAGTTCAGTCTCACATTGAGTCTGAGATGTCACTAGGGCCAATGCCTATTCAGTTTTAAGTTAGGCTTGGGCTAGTGAGTGAGGAAATTATTTGTGGGCTAAGGAGGGTAATAACTTCCCTTACCTTATCTTGTTTAAGGATGTGCCCTTAATTGTATTCATATAAGTGTACAAGTATATTAAAAAACAACACTTTAAGCAATATACATCACTCAAAATATGTTTCCTAAACCATATGTTTGCACATGTATCTTGGCTCCAAAACTCTTGAATAGAAAATAGAAATTGTAACGAAATAGACACGTGCCTAAATGCAAACACTAAACCATTTTTAGTATTTACAATCAACCATTTACTATTGAGTTAGACAGTATGTACAGAGTATATTAAATGAGAAACTAAATCATGCAGAAGCTAGATCATTGAAGTTCAGTTACCCTGCAAAAAAGCTAGGTGAGTACACCTCTCAGATTACTGCAGGAACGCGGCTTTTGCCGCATTTGCACAGCAATACAGAGGTCTTCTGGGTTCTGCTTTATAAAGTAGAGTCTAGAGACACTTTATGTGTCCACTGCAGCTCTTGTTTCCTTAATAGCATTCCCTGCACATCAAGAATAGAGAAGAAAGTTAATCAATAAAGTAAACAAAAAGAAAATTACTTACCGTCCCTCCTCGACAACGGCGCCAAAATTTTGATTGAGTAAAACCTGCAAAGAAGAATACAGAATTTCAAAACTTAAGAATAAAGTAGAAGGTACTTAATACTACCCGCGATAGCAAGTAGTTATACGGGT
This sequence comes from Agave tequilana, assembly GCA_038442645.1. NCBI lineage: Eukaryota > Viridiplantae > Streptophyta > Magnoliopsida > Asparagales > Asparagaceae > Agave > Agave tequilana. Next base: position 18,255 of record JAVJIF010012152.1, on the reverse strand, counting down.
TGTGATCCACAAGGAGGGACTTGCGATGGAAGCGTGTTGTACATTCTCTTTAGTTTACTTGAAATGGTTAAAAGTTCTTCTCTTGTTCTTGTAAAGAAAAGGAAAAAGAATCTACTTTTAAGTTAAGAAGTAAGTGGTAGATTGAAAAGGTGGAGAAATAAAAAATAAGTTTATACAAAGAAAGTAAAAATATTAAATAGAAGAGAGTTGTGATTGATGGTAAAAAAAGAAAAACCCTAAAAGTACTTACCTTTTTCGGTTGATGACTTACCTTGAATCCTTAGCAATGCATATGTGAAAAACTACCAAAACTTTATTTGAGATTGCATTACATGTATATAAATATGATTGAGTCACATATGGTAGTTAAAGAAGATCCTCAGACATTAACTTGTGGCATGACTGTTTAGGTTATCTTGGTTCAATCATGATGCGAAAAATTATTGAAAACTCACATGTACATTCATTAAGAGGCCAGAAGATTCTTCAAACCAGTAAAATTTCATGTGAGGCTTGTTCTCTTGGGAAATTGATCATGAAACCATCACAGCTAAAATTAAAACTAAATCACCTACATTTCTTGAATGTTTTCAAGGTGATATATATGGGCCTATTCATCCACAGTGTAGATTATTTTGATATTTTATGATATTGTTAGATGCCTCTAGTAGATGGTCACATATTTGTCTATTATCTCCTCGCAATGTGTCATTTGCGAGATTTATTCCTTAGATAATTAGATTACGAGCACAATTTTCTAATTACACAATAAAAAAAAGTTAGACTTGATAATGCTGGTGAGTTTACATCTCAATATCTTATGTTAATTGGGATTAATGTTAAGCATCCTGCTGCCCATGTACATACACAAAAAGTTTGATTGAATCACTGACTAAGCACATCCTGCTTATTACAAGACCATTAATAATGAGAACACGGTTTCCTATTTTTGTGTGGGTCAAACAATTTGCATGTTGCAACATTAATTTGCATCAGACCAAATGCATATCATGAGTACTCCCCATTACAATTGGGATTTGGTGAAGAACTAAATATTTTCATCTAAGAATTTTTTGTTGTATAGTATATGTACCAGTTGCTCAACCATAAAATACAAAGATGGGTCCTCAAGGAGACTGAGCATATATATTGGGTATGAATCTCCTTCTATCATAAGGTATCTTGAGCCTCAAATTGATGATGTATTTACGGCCTATTTCGCCGGTTGTCATTTCAATGAGGCAATTTTTTCAGCATTAGGGGAGAAAAGAAACATCTGGAAAAGAAGATTACATGAAGTGAGTTATTTTTGTCGCATCTTGATCCTCACACAAAACAATATGAGTTAAAAAAGTGCAAAAGATTATGGATTAATAAGGATAGCAAATCATTTGTCGATGCGTTCATTGATACAAAAAGAGTGACTAAATCATACATATCAGCTACAAATGCTCCTGCTTGGATTGAAATCTCAAAGGACAATCCGAAAAAAAAAATCACTAATGAGTCTAAGACATGACTGAAGCGTGATGACCAATTAGTTCCAAAAATAAAAATCATCGAAAAAAAAGAGAGCAAATAAGCATGATGACACCGATATGGAGAAATGTGTTCCAGAAGAAACACTAAATGTAACTAATCAAGAGAAAGAAATCCTGAAGGTATAGAAAATCATGAGATCTTTATTGATTATGTCAATACAGGAGGACTATGATGAAAAATATTGATGAAATATTTTCTTATTCCATTGCATGTGATATTGTTAATGGAAGCGAGAATCCTGAACTAAGATCTATTGCTTAATGTCGAAATAGACATGATTGGATTAAATAGAAAGACGTTATGCATGCTAAATTGAATTCGCTCAATAAGCGAAAAGTATTTGGACATATTATCCTCACGCCTGAAGCCATAAGACCAATAGGATACAAATGGGTTTTTGAAAGCGCAATAAGAAAAATGAGGTTGTGAGATGTAAAATCCCCTGTTAATAATACTTGATTATATGTTAAATTCCAATTTGGCTTTACTTGCCAATATGTTATTATTTATTAATTGATTTATAAACTCATCATTTGCTAGTATTATTGCTATTAACTATTTAATTGTTGGTATTAACACTATACTTATTATTGTTATTATGATTATTAGTATTATTTTATTTCTTTTATTATTATCACTTCATTTTATACTAGTCCAAGTCTAGAGCCCATCTCTTTTCCTTCTCAATTTTTTCTCTCTTTTTCTCTCCTCATTTCATGAAGCCCAAACCCAAGCCCATTTCCTTCTTTATCTTTTTCTTTTTCATTTTCATTTTCTCATTCATGATCCAAGCTTATACCCAAAATCCATTCCCATGATCTTAACAGGTCTAAATCCTAATCCTAACAACCCAATCTAAATCCTAATCTAATCTTAAACCCTAATCTATTTTAATTTAATCCCTTCTTCTTTTTCCCACCTACAAAACACAGTCGGGCCTCTCCTACTCAATGGCCTTTATCCTCTCCTCTCGTGGCCATATTTACCCGAACTAACCCCTGGCACACCTTCCCTTGGACCTCCACGGGTGCATGCCTCCCTTGCAGTACCCTCATCTTCCCGCTCTCTACCTGGCCACAGCACCCCCTTCATAGCCAGAGCAGTCCAGCGCCTCCCCACCACTTTGACACCGGCTAGCCCTAGATCTCCCCTTGTCTAAGCCATACGCAGCCCCTTAAGCCAGCAGCTCATGCTCCCCTTGGCTGTCGAGTTACCTCCTGATCACCACTATACCAACACCCCTCTGCCTCGGGCATCTCTTCCTCCTTTGGCCTCTCCGGTAAGCTTCCCAAGGCTGCCCACATCCACAGCCAAACCCAACCAGCGGCAGCACCTTCTCTCCTCCACGCCCTCCATGTCTCCGTTGGCCGCGAAAGCACCCGTGCATAACCCTCACAGCTTATTGTTACATTACTGAGTACCTAGTGGTACGGCCTGGTTCAGCACCAGGAAACTGAGGTCGGACAAAGTCTCTTCTATCAGTTTCAATAACTTGGGACCTCGATTGGCACGCATGGTAGGCATAGTATGGGATGCGTCTACTGCATGTGACAATTGGTATTCGCTGACATAATTAATAATGATAAATTGTTATTATGTACTATAATTGACTGTATTCACCTGACTTTACTCATATATGATATGATTGATATCTTCTACTACTCATATATGATATGATTGATATCTTATACATGCATGATATGATAGACACCTGATTGTACACTGGACTCTAGCACTGACTGACTCAATCCACTTGATATATAGACACTTGTGTTAGACACCTGACTGTATTCATGACACCTGATTGGATATCTGATTCTATTATTGACTGCCCTTATTACTGTCCATTTATGTTTGCATATTATTTCAGTCTTATTCCAGTTTATAATCTCATTCATATGCTCACATATTATACACACGTGCATATTTTCGTTTATTCTTACACATTCACTAGGAGTTCTGACTCCCGAATTTGCATATCTAGGTCTTTACATGTTATTTACTGATCAGGTATTTGGAGAGGACCACACCTCACTGGAGCCAAGTTCTCTTTGCTTGGTTCTCCAGTTTCGGTATCTTTTCTTGCTTTTCATTATTCCTCTTGCTTCCATGACTCTGTGCATTGTATTCAGTACTCGTTCTATCCTTTTATCCATCTGTTATCATTGTGTTAGGTACTTATGTGTCATATTGCGGTGATATTAATTTATCATAGTAGATTTTTTATAGGTTCAGGTTACTTTAGGCTTAGCGTATATACGTAGGTATTCTCCTCGCGTATATACGTCGCCGACTCTCATCGCAAATCTGTTTCTACATATTTTGGAAAGCGGGGCGAGATATGAGATACAAAGCTCAACTTTTTGCATAAAATTTGTCGCAAAGACTGAAAATTGAGTACAAAAAAAAAGTATTCTACTGTAATAGATGCAAGTACGTTTAGATATTTAATCAGCCTAGCAGAATCTAAAAATTTAGAAATGCGTCTTATGGATGTCGATACAACTTATTTATACGGATCACTTGATAGCGATATTTATATGAAAATCTCTGAAGGATTTAAGATGCCTGAAACATCAAGTTCATAACCTAAAGAGTTATATTCAATCAAATTACAAAGATCGTTATATGGGATAAAACAATTATAACGAATGTGGTATAATCGCTTAAGCAAGTTTTTGAAGGATTTGTGAATAATCTCATATGCCGATGTGTTTAGATTAAAAAAATAACATCTGGATTTATTATCATTACTCTCTATGTTGATAATTTGAATATCATTAGAATTCATAAAGAAATTCTAGAAACATTGATGTAATTAAAGAATGAATTTAAAATAAAAAACCTTGAAAAAACTAAAAATTGTATTGGTTTACAGATTGAACACCTTAAAAGTGGAATATTTTTGCATCAATCAAATTTTACTGAAACAAATGGAACAAAGTTTTTCATAAATGATGTTTTGTTATCATGACGGTCCCAAATTTAATTACACATTATCCATTTTCAGGAGAGTGATTATTATGTCATTATAATATTTGTTTAAAATTTTGGCAGCATCTCTCCTATAATGATCACTTTTCCAAATATAACATATAACACATATTTCATCCTCAATAGCCTCCACGACTCAGTAGCAATCCAATTCAAATATAATATCAAACACCCACACAGTTGAGTATAATATTTTGGTTTGATATCGCCTACTTAAGTTGGAAAAAATACATACACAATACCTTCGGGTTTGACCAAGTCCTACACTTTCATTAGGATAGTTACAAAAGCTATTCCAAGCACATATAAGGTCACGACAATGTGTTAAGACACATTGGAACATACCATACCAAAAACACCCCAAGTTTACACAAGAATCTCTAGTTTAGTAGTATCTTAAAACAAGTACAATAGAGTAGTTCTTAACATTCAAAAGTCAATAAAAGAGGTAATGCATTGACTTGATTTTCTGATCTACAGTAGTTAGCACTAGGCTAAGCCTTTGCCCTTGTCCTAACCTGAAACATGGTTAATTTAATGGAGCGAGCTAAATAGTTCAGCGAGTGGCAATAAAGACAAACTTAAACTTTTATTAAATGTCGAAGCATGAAAAATATATGATGTCTTATGATAAGCACGAATAGACATGCATCTCATGGCATTTAGAAATAAGTTTAGGTTATGTTGAAGTATGTAAAATATATAATGTCTTTGGATAGGCATGAATAGACATGAGTCTTGTCACGCCCAGCATCCCAAAATACACTAGCGTGGAGACGCGACGAGAGTCAGCCACGCATATACGCAAGAAAAATATCTCACATATACGCTCTAAGTCTTAAGTAACCCAAAATAAGATCTACTAAAATGAATCTACGATCATGGCAATATCACATATAAGCATCCATGCATGATATCATATAAATAAAAAATTGGAATAAAGACTGAATCTGATATACATGAATCAAGAAAAGTACAGAAATAGGAATAAAAAGGAGACAAGAATATCAGAATCAAATAGAGAAAAACTCTAACTCCTCGCAAAGCGTACGTGCTCAATGAACACCAGAACAATATAAGAAAATGTCCAATATCTGGACATGCAAATCCTGGGTCATCAGAATGCAACCCAGTGAGTATATAAGAAAAGGGGAAGTGTTTGTGCATATAAATAGTGTGTACATAATAATAACATGATAAACTGTAAATGGCATATAACTGAATAACATGATAAGTCTGCAAGTAAAAGAATATCACTAATAAAATAAACAACTGATGACAAGATGTATAACCAATGACTTATATCATAGTAAATCAACCACTGATGTCAAGAAGTTTATCCTAGCATATGTCACTAGTTTGATTAGTTGTTATTAACCTAATTAATGTAATACTTAGCTGTGTCCCATATCACAGCCATTTTTTTCGCGTATCAAATAAAGTTATCATCATTGTAACTGTCTGCAAATGTAGCGCATGTGTTTTGGAAGGGTACCGTCTATACTCGGTACCACGGTCTAACATTCCAGGCACTGAACCAGGACGGATCGCAAGGCCCTAATAACTAAAGACCAGAGCCCCACACAAAAGAGTAATTGGTGTGGCGTCGTTGTTCGGACATAGCCCTAATAACTGAGAACTGAATAACTGAATAATTAGGTAGCCAGTGTTACCTTGGTTTTCCCATGGTTGGAACCCAAACTTGGTATATAATACTTACTCCTTCCAAAATACAAGACATGCATTATCAGGCAATTACCCATGTTCCCTGGGTTATGGTTCTTTTATTAGCAAGCAAAGATATAAGTTATAATTAAAGGTGATTTAGGGACCGGACATCTCCTACAAATGACAATATCTGTAATAGCTGATAACTGAATATCTGATGACATCAGATAGAGAACACTAGAGATATGAGTCACTAATCATAATTGAGTCAAATATAAGATCAAGTCAAGGGAAAGAAATACCAATCTAGTCCTAAGTCAAAGTGGCAAACACCAACATATGAAATGACGCTGATAAATGCTTATATCAATAACATAAATAAGCTGAACAATCACTGATGTCTCATGAAGTGATACAAGTAATCAAACTAGTAAAATAAATCAGACAGTCACATGAAATGATAAAAGTAACATGTGAACACATACTGACAACAGTAAATAAAGAAATACACAAGAATAAACACTTACATAAAATGATGCGATTTTGAATCCAAATCGTCGTCTGGTGCTCACTGCACGAACCGGTACGAATCTCTGGATCATCCCATGAATCAGTCTTCAAATCGCCAGTGTATCAGGTTCACAACGAACACAAATTCGAGTCTCCTGTTATCTGAATCTCAGGAACGAGTCTGAAATGCTGTAACATGCAGCCGAAACACATAGAGAGAAAGGGGAATCAATACATACCCATAATACACTCACACATGTACCCATACATGCACGCCACACATGCATACATACACGGGTACACCCACATATATACATATACAAGATTACATATACATATATACACTTACACTTACATAATACATTATATACATGCATACCCATCCACATATAAATAATTATCATACATACTGTTAGCCCAGAGGCCTTTCACCTTAGTTTTGATGATGACTAACTTCTGAAGGTTAATTTACTAATGATCTTATGTTTATACAATTTTAGTTATTGATTAATATATTTGTAGGTATTTAGCTTCAACAAAGGAGTTTTGGGAGCCAACACATGTAGATTCAAGAGCTCGTGCGTCAAGATCACATCTAGCACTCGCATGGAGTCAAGCTCGTTGGATCGTGTTTGGATTGAGTCGACTTAGAGAAGGAGTTCTATAAGAAGACTTCGATTTGTTTAGATCTTGTGTAAAGATAGATAGTGTTGATATGCTCAAGTTCACACACACATAAAAGTTCAATATGTTTGGTTTTCGGTTTAACCGGTTTTGAATTTCAAATATATATGGTTTTTATGAATAGATAGAATCAAAATAAGTTTACATGGTTTAATGTATAATATATTTCATCCATATACATATATGCTCACATATTTGGAAAAACTTATTTTGATGTTCTATTTCATGTGTTTGGAGTTTTGTATTTAAACAAAACTTATTTTTGATTTCATGTCAAAAAAATAAATATATCAATTACATGTGTATTGGATTCTATCCACACACTTTATGCTTCAAAAGAGTTTAAATATCTTGTTTTTGTATTTATACAAGTTTGGGAAAAATCGGATTTTCATTTCAAAGTTTGGTTTTCGAAAAATAAGGTTTTCGTTTAAGGCCAAATATTTTATATCACAAAAATAGTTCAAATAGTTTGTAATATGTGTTGATTTTTGGTCACACATATTTGTTATTCAACTATCTTACAAGAACTTAATTTTATGGAATTTACGAATATTTATGGGATTTTATTGGAATTAAAATAACCAAGTTTTAATCCCTAATTATCCTGGCGAGATCAGCTGGCGGTCGACCGGATGGTCGACAGGACCAGTCGTCGGTCAACCCGACCAATATACATACAGACGTGCACAGGACCAGCCAAGTAAGTCTGTCGACCGCGCGGTCGACCGACTGAAACTACCCAGGTCTCGGGTAGCGCCGGTCGACTGGGCGATCGACCGACAGGCTTGGCCCGGTCGACCGGCCGGTCGACCGGAGGCACAACGGTTAGAAATATGACCATCGCGTCGGTCGACCGGCCGTCGATTGGAAGGTCAATCTGGGAATTTCAGCAGCCAACGGCTAGTTTTTAAGAAAGGCTATAAATAAGCCATCTCTTGGGCTGACTTTATAAGGTTTTTGGAGCAAATTTTTCCATCTATATAAGTGTTTTAATAGCAAGTTTTGAAGAGTTTTTGTGCCAAAAAGATTTCTTTTATTTGTTTTCAAGGGTTGGAAAATCAAAGAAAAATATAATCTTTGAAAAATTGAATTTGATCTTTGTTTCTATCTTCTTCTAGTATTTTTTTTTCAAGCATTTTCTTTGTTATTTGATTTCCAAACACCTAGTTTTCTCACACTTGAGTTATCATCTCTATCCTATCTATAGGATCTTGTTTTTGAGAGAATTATAGTTTGTGGTCTATTGAGATCATCAAGAGTTGTTTGAGGTTTATTGTGATCAACAAGATTATAATCTCTTTCTTTGCTTTGGGTTTGTGTTCATCCTTCTTGTGTATAGGTGATTGAGATTGTGATTTGAGTTTATGATTATCCCTCTTGCGTAGAGGTGATTGTGGTGGAGTTTGGCTTTGTGCATTTATCCCTCTTATGTAGAGGTGATTTTTTTGGGCCTTGCCGCTTGTGTAGAGGTGGTTGTGTTGGAGAGAGGAGTTGTGTACTCCTAACTTTGTACTTGCAAATTCCTCAGTGGAGGTTCCCTGCGTAGGAGGTCCTATGTGGACGTAGTGGAAATCCTTCTATGTGAAGGCGGGGACGTAGAGCGGTAGCTTGAACCTCGAAACACATCTTGGTGTTTGCGTTTGATCCACTATCTCTTAACTCTCTCTTATATCTTGCATTGCTTTATAATTGTTCATATCATGCATGCTAGATATGTTGGCCCAGAGGCCTTCCACTCTAGTTTTGATGATGATTAACTCATGTAGTTATGCTTACTAATATTCTTGTGATGTTTAGTTCAGATGTTTAACCAAGATATTAGTAGGTGATTAGCTTCAACAAAGGTATTTTGGAGCTTTCACATGGTGATTTAAGAGCCCGAGCGTCAAAGTCATATCTATCACTCATTGGAGTCAAGCTCGTGGATCACAGTTTGGATCGAGTCGGCTTGAAGACAGAGTTCGTCAAGAAGACTTCTGTACATAGTTTAGATTTTGTTTTAGATCCATTTGTAAAGACTAGATAGTGTGATATGCTCAAGTTCACAACACACACACTTGTTTCTTGTTTTATGTTTATTGGTTTTCGGTTTTTGGTTTAACCGATCTTGGTTTTCATGAATAAATAGTATCAATACAAGTTTACATTGTTTAATGTATATTAGATTTGTTCTATATACATATATGCTTCATATCTTAGACAAACTTATTTTGATATGCCTATTCATGTGTTTGGAATTTTGTGTTTTAACAAAACATATTTTTGGATTTAATATCAAAAACAATGATATATGTATCTTTCATGTATATTGGATTATATCCATATACAACATGCTTCAATGTTGTTTCATATCATGCTTTTGTATCTGGATGAGTTTAAGACAAAATGAATTTTCAATTCAAAAATCCAAATTTTAGAAATACAGTTTTTGGTTTTCGCAAAATTTGTAAGTCACAAAAATGGTTCAAAAGTTTGAAATCTGTGTTGAAATTTTTCACAAGTTTGTATATCAATGTATTATACTGAACTTATTTTTATGGATTTTTAGAGAATTTTATGGGATTTATTTGACAAATAAAAACCAAGTTTTCAATCCCTTATTAGTCCTGTTCTGGCTTCTGTTAGTCGACCGACGTGCACAACCGTGCACGCCAACTCTGGCTGGAGGGCCGATCGACCGGGTCGGTCGACCGCGAGAGAGCTTCTGCTCTCTGGAAAGCCCCGGTCAATCGGGTCGGCCGACCGGTAGAGAGCTCTGCTCTCTGTTCCAGGCTGTGGTCGACCGGGCCGGTCGATCGAGGCTCCAACGGTCAGATTTTTGACCGTTGGTGGTCGACTGGGCCGGTCGACCGACAGCCATCTGGGCTGAAAAATTGCCCCAATGCTAGTTTTTTAAAGGGGCTATAAATACCCCATTTGAGGGGTGTTTTGGTTAAGATTTTCGAGGGCAAAAATTCATCTATACTCTAGTATTTTAAAAGCAAGTTTTCAAAAGAGTTTATTGTTTTTAAAGATCATCTTTATTTGTTTTCAAGAGTTAGAAAAATCAAAGAAAAATATAGATTTGGGATATTTGCTTTGTTCTTCATTTCTATCAAATACTAAGTTGTTTTCCCAAGTATTTTTCCTTGTGATTTATTTTCCAACATCTTGATTTTTCACACTTGAGCCATATCTTGCTATCCTACCTATAGGATCTTTATTTTGTGGAAGAAAATTGGTTTGTGGTTGAGATATACCACCAAGTTGTAAACCCTCCTTACTTGTGTTATCCCTCTTGTGTAGAGGTTGATTTTGGAGAGGTGGTTGGCTCCCTCTAGTGAGAGGTAGAGATTGGTGTTTGGCTCCCTCTAGTGAGAGGTGGAGTTTGTGGTTGAATCCCTCAAGTGTGAGGTGATTGATTTGTATTGGCTAAGTGCCTACCCCTCTTGTGTGAGGTGGTGTTTGTTGTGGCTTTGTGTCTTGCCTCTAAGTGTAGAGGTTGTTTTTTGGTTGAGAGAGGAGTTGTATACTCCATATTGTATTTACCCCAAATCCTTAGCGGAGGTTCCCTGTATGGGAGTCCTGTGTGAACAAGTAGATTGAAAATCCTTCTGTGTGAAGGCGGGGACGTAGAGCTGTGTGCTCGAACCTTGAAACATATCTGTGTGTTTGTGTTTGATCCATTGACTCTTACTCTCTCTCTCTCTCTCTCTCTCTTTATATTGTGCCTTGCATCATTTCATATTGATCATTCATAATTATATGCTTGGCTTGTTTGTGTGTGCCTCACTTGTGCTTAACCACAAGAGCTTCATATAGCGCCTCAACTCTTATTCAGAGGAATCAAGAGGAGTTAGTCCAGAGCCCTTCACCGGGAATTCGGCTACACTCGTTGGTTGCATTAAGTTAGTTACAATTAAGTTTTAATTTCTGCATTTAGTTCATTAGATTAGCCGTACACCTATTCACCCCCCTCTAGGTGTACTTTTATTGGTATCAGAGCCTACGCTCCTGATATTTGGTTTAACCACTTAGGAGTGTGATCTTAGTTTTGCTAATCTACATTTGCATTTGCATTTGCACACATATAGTTTGCACTCATGGGTGTTCCTCCCAAGTTTGATATCTCTAGACTTGACATATGGAAGGCTCTTATGAGTTGTCATTTAAAAGCCCTAGGCTTGCATGTTTACCTTGCCATTATTAAGGAATCCTACCCTAATTATGGCAAGCATATAGAGGCCAATGCACTAGCCTTAAAGGTACTTAGAGCATCTCTTCATCAAGAATATTTACGTGTGTTTTCTCACTATGATTCGGCTTTTGCAGTATGGAGCATTTTGACTTCTCCCGAGCTATCAAAGATTATCGATAAGATAAGGAGATCTAGGAGAGACGAGTCTGATGAACGCTGCTTCATGGTCCAAGGGAATGACTCCCTTGAGGTACACTCGGACACTCAACTAGATGCTAGCACTAGTTCCTATTGCAATGAGGGCTTAGAGGCACAAGCCATGAATGATGAACTTGCTAAAAATTGTAAAAATTTGATTTCAAAATATAAACTTTTGAAAAAAGATAGTCTTGTTTTAAAAGAAAAAAATAAAAATTTATCTTCTAGACTTGAGATTGTTTTGCAAGAAAGGGATGAGATTTCAAGTGAAAGTGACTCGCTTAAATCCAAACTTGATCTTGCACTTAATGAAAACAAAATTTTGAAAAGTAAAAATGATTGTGAATATGTTTTGAAGAAAAATTAGGATTTAACTTCAAAACTTGATTTTGTATTAAAAGAAAATGTTTCTTTGAAAAACAAATTGATTTGATTTCACAAGAATTAAAAGATTGTTTAAAGAAAAATATTTCTTTGCAAAATGATATAGACACACATGTTTGCCATGCTAATGTAGCTTCACATTCTAACTCACCTATTGCATGCTCTACTTCTTCTAACATTGAAAATGATATAAACTTGTTAAAGAAGAATATGGATTGTTTGGGCTCTACTTTGAGCCATTGTGCTTTGAATCACACACGTTTGGAATCTTTGTTTCGAAAGAAACAAGTTCCTTCTATGCATGCGCACCATACACGGCATACACATGCTCCTCACGGTCACACCCATCACACAATGTATGCTCATGTGTACACTTATACACATTGTGAACGTAAGGGCCACCTTACTAAATTTTGCTATGATAAGATACATGATGTAAATTTAGCAACTAAATTTATTTGGGTTAGGAAAGGTACTAACCCCCATGGACCCAAAAGAATGTGGGTACCAAAAACCACCTCTATTGTATTTGATGTAGGTGTGGGCTCTCGCATGACGTGAGAGTGATGGTGCCTTGAGGTGGATGCGTTCTGAGCTTAAAGAGAACTATTTGGATGCATCACTTTCAAGGGGAGTTTGGTGGGAGGACCACCTTGTTTTGGAGACATGGAGAGTTGCCCTTATTGTTTTAGTAACGATCTCTAACTCCGATTTATGTTTTCATATTATTCATTTTTAGCATGTCTTGATGTTTTATGATTAGTATGTTATATGTCATGAGATTTAGATTAGTGATATACATGTTTAGTTATTTGAGACACCCATGTTTAATATGGATTTATATCTTTGTGTTCTCACTTTAGTTTAACTAATGTGTATGTCCTAGATCTATGCATGTGCGTGTACATAATGATCAAATGTATGTTTATGAGTTTTTGTTTTGATGCTTCATGTTTTGATTACATGTTTGGATGTTAGTTTTTATAAAACTTGGATGATACTTGTACAACTAGTGAGCTACAAATAGGCTATTATATGTTTTGTGCTTGAACGCTCATTTGTACTCATTAGATATACTAGTATAGCCTAGTTTTGATGATTCATACATTTGACTTGTATTCTCATTTTATACATGTTTTCATGTTTATATGTTTAACTTCATGTATATGTCTATTTTGTCTAAACTATTAGCTATACATATACATCCTTGAGCCACTTGCGTTCATGCATATACTTTTGTGGACTCGTTATGTTTTGGATATGTATGTATACTTTAGTTTGTATAGGACATACATATACCTTTGATGTATTCAAGTTTTAATGATTTTCATATTTTAAGGAATTTCTTATTGAGCTTGATTGCCCAGTTTCATGATAATGTACTTTACATAACACTTGTACACTCACCTTATTTAGTGTTTTCTCATGATTTTGTTTTCATGAGTACAATTTGTGCTAATATAGATTTTGAGTGTTTGGTGATCATGTGATTTACATATGTTCATGAAATATATTTTTATTTTATTCCTTTCTTGAAGGATTCCGTACTAGTTTTCAAATTTTTCTTAAAAACTAGTTCGTATTCTTCATTATGATAGAGCTTTTCAAACATACTATATTTTCAAACCTATTTTTGAAAACCCTACCCATTCAAGGGCGGTTGGTTGGGCGACCATGCCTTGTATGCTTATTATTGAAAATCCTTTTAAAACATGTGCATGAAATGGGTGAAAAGTAATATGAGTTATACACTTGATCTTATTGTGTTTCAATTGGTATCATTGGATCCTTTCAATTGGTATCACTATTGACATTCCTTTTGTATACTCATATATATGTTTTATTGTGCTTACTATATCTCTATATCTTTGAGTACAAATTGTTGTTATGCTAAGCTTGATTTCAAATGACTATTATATTTCAATTGATTATGTTTCAATTGGTTTCTTATACAAGCTTATGCATCATTTTGTTTGGTGTTTCATAAAGGAGAAAATTTTATATTTCACCTTTCAATTGGTTTTGGTATTCTACTCCCACACTTTATGTTAAAAATGATTAAAAAAAAGGATATTGATTATTTTTGGTATTATATGTTTTTAATGAAAAATACTTTCAATTGGTACTAATCTTTACAAATTGGTATCAAGATTATCTATAAATCTGCTTAAAATTGGTATGTTTTTATTGATATCAAAATTTTTGATTGAATTGTTTAAAATGATTTATTTACTTTCAATTGGTATTTAATTGGTATTTACTTACAATTGGTATCAATTGGTATTTAAATCTATATTTGTTTTATATACCACATTATGTACTTTCAATTATGTTTTGTTATATTGATATCATGATGCACTCAATTGATATATTTTTTTCTTACAATTAGTATCAAGAAAGTTTTGTTTTGAGTTCACCACTTATTGATATATTTTTTTGTTTTTTGTTTAAGACAAAAGGGGAGAATATTGTTTTGTTTGACCCCTTTGTTGATGATTGACAAAAAGGGGGAGAAGTATTTGAGTTTATTTTGCATGTTTATTGTTTAGTAATTATCTTTCCAATTGGTATTAAGAATTTTGTTTTATTGATTGGTATCAAGAGGCCTTGATTGGTATCAAGAGCTTAAGTTTTTCTTATTGAATTGATTGGTATCAAGAGCTTAAGTTTTTTATTGAAATTTTTATTAGTATCAAGAGCTTAAGAACATGTTTATTTTAAAAAGGAAAAGGAATTTATTTTAAAAAGTTTGGTATCAAGAGCATGTTTATTTCATGTTTAGCATCAAGAGCATGTTCTTTTCATTGTTTTTATGCATGTTGATGCATATTCATGTTTAGTATTCATTGCATATATTTATTGTTTATTGTCATGCATGAATTAAGGGGGAGCTTCTTTGAAGCTTAACTTTAATCCATGCATATATAACTCCATGAGTTTTGCCATCATTAAAAAAAGGAGATTGTTGGCCTAGAGGCCTTCCACTCTAGTTTTGATGATGAATAACTCATGTAGTTATGTTTACTAATATTCTTATGATGTTTAGTTTCAGATGTTTAACCAAGATATTAGTAGGTGATTAGCTTCAACAAAGGTGTTTTGGAGCTTTCACATGGTGATTCAAGAGCCCGAGCGTCAAAGTCATATCTAGCACTCATTGGAGTCAAGCTCGTGGATCACAGTTTGGATCGAGTCGGCTTGAAGACGGAGTTCGTCAAGAAGACTTCGGTACATAGTTTAGATTTTGTTTTAGATCCATTTGTAAAGACTAGATAGTGTGATATGCTCAAGTTCACAACACACACTTGTTTCTTGTTTTATGTTTATTGGTTTTCGATTTTTGGTTTAACCGATCTTGGTTTTCATGAATAAATAGTATCAATACAAGTTTACATTGTTTAATGTATATTAGATTTGTTCTATATACATATATGCTTCATATCTTAGACAAACTTATTTTGATATGCCTATTCATGTGTTTGGAATTTTGTGTTTTAACAAAACATATTTTTGAATTTAATATCAAAAACAATGATATATGTATCTTTCATGTATATTGGACTATATCCATATACAACATGCTTCAATGTTGTTTCATATCATGTTTTTATATTTGGATGAGTTTTGGACAAAACGAATTTTCAATTCAAAAATCTAAGTTTTAGAAAATACAGTTTTTGGTTTTCAGCAAAATTTGTAAGTCACAAAAATGGTTCAAAAAGTTTGAAATTTGTGTTGAAATTTTTCACACAAGTTTGTATATCAATGTATTATACTGAACTTATTTTTGTGGATTTTTAGAGAATTTTATGGGATTTATTTGACAAATAAAACCAAGTTTTCAATCCCTTATTAGTCCTGTTCTGGCTTCTGCCGGTCGACCGGTCGGTCGACTGAGCTAAGAGTCGGTCAACCGACGTGCACAGCCGTGCACGCCAGCTCTGGCTGGAGGGCCGGTCGATCTGGTCGGTCGCCCCCCAGAGAGCTTCTGCTCTCTGGAAAGCCGCAGTCGACCGGGTCGGTCGACCAGCAGAGAGCTCTGCTCTCTGTTCCAGGCTGCGGTCGACCGAGCCGGTCGACCGAGGCACCAACGGTCAGATTTTTGACCGTTGGCGGTCGACCGGGCTGGTCGACCGACAGCCGTCTGGGCTAAAAAATTACCCCAACGGCTAGTTTTTTAAAGGGGCTATAAATACCCCATTTGAGGGGTGTTTTTTGTTAAGATTTTCAATGGCAAAAATTCATCTATTCTCTAGTGTTTTAAAAGCAAGTTTTCAATAGAGTTTATTGGTTTTTAAAGATCATCTTTATTTGTTTTCAAGAGTTGAAAAAATCAAAGAAAAATAAAGATTTGGGATATTTGCTTTGTTCTTCATTTCTATCAAATATTAAGTTGTTTTCCCAAGTATTTTTCCTTGTGATTTGTTTTCCAACATCTTGATTTTTCACACTTGAGCCATATCTTGCTATCCTATCTATAGGATCTTTATTTTGTGGAAGAAAATTGGTTTGTGATTGAGATATACCACCAAATTATAAACCCTCCTTACTTGTGTTATCCCTCTTGTGTAGAGGTTGATTTTGGAGAGGTGGTTGGCTCCCTCTAGTGAGAGGTGGAGATTGGTATTTGGCTCCCTCTAGTGAGAGGTGGAGTTTGTGGTTGAATCCCTCAAGTGTGAGGTGATTAATTTGTATTGGCTAAGTGCCTACCCCTCTTGTGTGAGGTGGTGTTGTTGTGGCTTTGTGTCTTGCCTCTAAGTGTAGAGGTTGTTTTGGTTAAGAGAGGAGTTGTGTACTCCATATTGTATTTACCCCAAATCCTCAGTGGAGGTTCCCTGTGTGGGAATCCTATGTGGACAAGTGGATTGGAAATCCTTCTGTGTGAAGGCGGGGATGTAGAGCTGTGTGCTCGAACCTCGAAACATATCCGTGTGTTTGCGTTTGATCCATTGACTTTTACTCTGTCTCTCTCTCTCTCTTTATATTGTGCCTTACATCATTTCATATTGATCATTCATAATTATATGCTTGGCTTGTTTGTGTGTGCCTCACTTGTGCTTAACCACGAGAGCTTCATATAGCGCCTCAACTCTTATTCAGAGGAATCAAGAGGAGTTAGTCCAGAGCCCTTCACCGGGAATTCGGCTACACTCGTTGGTTGCATTAAGTGTAGTTGCAATTAAGTTGTAATTTCTGCATTTAGTTCATTAGATTAGTCGTACACCTATTCACCCCCTCTCTAGGTGTACTTTCAAGATATTGTTTGCCCATACTTGTGTTGAGCCAAGAGAGCTTCATATAGCACCTCAACTCTTATTTAGAGGAATTAAGAGGTGTTAGTCCAGAGCCCTTCACTGGAAATTCGGCTACACTCTTTGGTTACACATAGTGTGTTGCATTTAGTTTTTAATTTTACATCATTTGTCTTAGATTAGCTAATACACCTATTCACCCCCCTCTAAGTGTATTTTTAACATACATATGTATATATATTCATACATACATTAATATATAAGCTCGTATATACACCCGCGCACACCCTTGCACACAATTCAAGTCACACACAGAGTACACTCTTGCATGCATGCATACACATTATAACACACACTACCATTATATATACCTACCCATTAACACATACAAAATAATTACACATTCACCCATTGACACATCATAATAACACACATCTATGCACACATAACATGTATTTAAGAGATATGAACAAAAAGAGGGATGGAGATGACTCACGGCAGTGAAGTCCACGGCAGCGGCACGTCGACAGAGGTCGCGGCGGAGCTTACGGAGGCAACGAGGGCTGCAAGAGAGGGGAGGGGAGTTCGGGTGGCTTGCGGAGCTGCCTGAGGGCCTCATGGAGATCGCCGGAGATGGACGATAGAGGGGAGAACATGGCCAGTGCACGGGCCCGGTGGATTGTCGTGTGCGGCCAAAAGAGTAGGCAGTGGGCAAGGGGTTGCGGCTATTAATGCAAGGTGGCCTGGTTGGAGATAATGGTGTAGGGAAGTGCTATAGAAAGGGGAATGCATGGCCATGGCCTTAGGATCTCGCTGGAGAAGGAGAGTGAGGCGATTGGCAGA